>QEWY01000769.1:203910-261217 GCA_006503575.1 Baylisascaris schroederi | reverse complement strand
TATAACTAAGTCGGAAGATAACTAAGTCGGGAGATGGTCGATATGTTGTAAATTCGCCGTGGAAATCTGCCACGCCTAAAGTTCCATATAACTGTGGCCTATGCATTGGCAGACTAAGATCCACGGTGAAACGCTTAAAGGGAGATGAGGAAATGTTCAAAAGATACGATGATACCTTCCAACAACAGCTAGAACTAGGCATAATTGAAAAGGCGCCCAAAGTCCCAGATGGACCTCTTATCTCGTATATACCACATCAAGCAGTCCTAACCCCCCAAAAATCGGCAACTAAATTACGGGTGGTTTTTCATGCGAGTGCTAAAGACGAGAGAGGTAACTCCCTGAACAGTCAATTGCTCAGAGGCCCGGTGATGCTAAACGATTTAGCGGGCATCCTGTTGCGGTTCCGAACTTCTAAATACGTTATTCTTGCCGATGTAGAGAAAACGTTTCTGCAACTAGAGCTAAATGTAAAGGATCGCGATACGACTCGGTTTTTGTGGGTAAAAGAGAAGGGTCCGATCGATGAAAATAATATCGAGGTGTTGCAGAGTACCATTCGGAATGATTTCCAGTCCGTTCTTACTTGCTGCAACTTTGAAGAAACACTTGACAGAAATTGGATCTACTACAGCTCAAAAAATCTTAAAAAATCTGTATGTAGACAATGTCGTGTTGCAGGCAGAAGACTCAGAGATAGCAATACAGTTATGTCGTGAAGGAAAAGCAATTTTCGCAGGTGCCGGAATGAACTTGAGATCGCTCGTGTCAAATAACAAAAAAGTGTATGATGCTATTCCTTCAAAGGATCGAGAAGAAATAGAAGTGATCAAAGTGTTAGGAATAACATGGCCCTTAAAGGAGGATAAAATAATACTAGGTGTGAAAGGCAAAAATGCTGCCGCCCAAACCAAGCGACAAGTACTGAGCTTTGTAGCCTCTCATTTTGATCCTCTCGGATTAACGGCTCCAATGTTTGTTCCATTTAGAAGAAATACAAATGGGACGACTTATTGAAAGGAGAAGAGAAGTTACTATGGGAAAGAATACAGAAAAGTTGGAATAATACAGTAAACGTCATTCCTCGTCAAATATTCTTCCATAGTACAAAGGAGAGACAACTCCACGTTTTTTTCGATGCTTCGACACAGGCTCACGCCGCAGCGGTATACAATCGTGAAATCGTAAATGGCGCTGTATTAACGAACTTAGTTAGAGCCAAAACACGTCTGTGCCCCGTGAAGGGAGCTTCTGTTCCAAGACTCGAACTGTTAGCGGCCTTCATTGGAGTACGATTACTAGAGTTTGTAAAGAAACAACTTTCAATGGAAGAAGTAGCGAGCCGTTACTGGAGCGATAGCAAATGTGTGTTGCACTGGATACGTTCAGATAAAAAGATCGATACGAAGTTCATCGAAAATCGTCTAAAGCAAATGCGTAATACGGCGAAATGGTGAGTTATGTCCCATCCGATCAAAACCCTAGCGATATTGCGATAAAGGGCATTGCTGCTGACAAGCTTAAGGAAAGTTCCTTGTTGTGGCATGGCCCATCATGGCTCAGACAATCCGAAGAGAATTGGCGAAAATGGGAGTTTTCGAATCCGCAACAGTGTGTGATCAACGAAGACATCTTTCAAAAGAGCAAAGTGAGGAGAGACCATAACAAACACCTACGATAACAGTTACAGCGCTTGAAGTCGGTGCTGAAGGAGAAAGCGATTGTGCCATAAATCACTGTGTAATCGATGCAAACAAGTATAGCAGTTGGAGGAAAGTGAAGGGAATTACGGCTGCCGTGATAAGATTCGTACGGAACCTCAAGGAACGGAAAAGAAAGGCAGTAGGCGTGCAGGACCAAATAGAAGCGGAAAAACTTCTCATCAGACAGGCTCAAGAAGAAATGATCACGAAAGCGGAGATTGTGCGTTGGGAGCTTTTTCGAGGCGATGATAATCTCTGGAGATGTGGAGGACGTCTTGCCCATTCAGATCTGCCTCGAGGCACCAAGTTTCTGATTTTTCTACCTAAACACCGCATCACCGAAATGCTTATTATTTATCAGCATGAAATCTTAATGCATTCGGGGCCAGCGCACACGTTAAACCAACTGCGTTCGAAGTACTGGATAGCCAAAGGAAGAGAAACGGTATAAAAGTTCATCAAGAAAAGGTGCATGAAATGTCGCAGATGGCTCACACATCCGTTCAAGCTTACAAAAATGCCAGATCTACCATCATGTCGCACAGTTGTGACCCGAGCCTTCGAAAATGTGGGAGTGGACTATTTTGGACTATCAACGTAGAAGCTCTTTTGGGCAATGAAAGCAAAGTTCAAAAAGGTTGGGTAGCATTGTTCATATGTCTTACGACACGCGCTGTCCATTTGGAAGTGGCGAATGACTTGTCAGCATCTTCGTTTCTCAACTGCTTTCGGAGATATGTAGGTCGACGAGGAAAACCTAAACTTGTGTTTAGCGATAATGGGAGTAATTTTACGTCAGCCGCGGAAGTCCTGAGACAAATCAACAAAGCAGAGGACGCCAAATGGAATTTCATAACACCTTTCGCTCCATGGCAAGGAGGAGTTTACGAAAGAATGATAGGTCTAACCAAAACCTCGTTTCGTAAAGCAGTGGAAAGAAAACAGCTAAGCAAAAAGAGTTTCGAACACTTATTGTAGAAGTGGAAGGAGTAGTCAACAGTAGGCCACTCACTTACGTACATGAAACGTCAGTTGATGTTATTCGGCCGACTGATTTCCTGATACCAGCTGCTGAGTTGATCTTCACGGTAAACGGAGAAGGAGAAAAGGACGATCCAAGCTATCTCGCGAAGGTGGTAATGTTTCGAGAAATGTTAGTGAGATGGAAAGCAACACCCAGCACACTCGATCGCTTCTGAGATTACTGGCGGTCAGAATATCTCACATCACTGCGTGAGCGAACACAACGAAATCATCGAGCCGCTAGAGGATCAGTAACTCGAGAGCCGCGAATAAACGAGGTGGTTATCATAGAAGAAGAAGAAACCCCCAAAGCAGTGTGGAAATTGGGTTGAATAGTGGAAATAAAAGGGGGAGGAGGTCGATCCATACGCACAGCAAGAGTAAAACTGGATAATGGAAATGAACGGACCAGACCCATAAGCCAGTTGTACCCGCTCGAAATAGACAGTAACGTGGCACCAATCTAAAAGGAATATTTTCGCTGCCGTCGGAATGTCGCGAAGATACGCGAGTGAGTTACTTAGCTGCTGCAGACAATAAATCAAACTGTGTCTCAACGCGGTGACTCCCGGAAGCTGACCTGAACTGACCTCCGGCTGTAGCGACTATATTATCTTACTCAAGCGGCGTTGCGGTCGTGTGTAAACGCAGAGGGCTACGTTATTCGCCATTACTTTTTCGTTTGTTGTTTTTTTTTTCTTGTATTTGAACTCGATTCCCATTGTTCCTTGTTGCTTGCGTCTAAGTTCTGCGATCTCGTCATTAGCTTTGACGTTTTGGATTCTTCTTGCCATTTGTTCGTACCCACTTTATTACCTCACCACCAAAATCACCTCATTCTGGCTCAGGTCAAGTTTTATGATGATTGTATAATTGTCTTTCGATTATCTCGCGTTTTTGCGTTGCTTTTAAAGTAAGTCAAAGGTTTAATTACCCAAGTTTGAGGTGTTGGGCGATCGCAGAGCAGAGAGGTATCCTCCGAACCGTGTAAGCAAACTTGGGACGAGCCAACCAGGAGGTTGGTAAAGATTTGGCTGAAAAAAAAGGAAAGGGCGCAAGTGGGCGAGCCCTCGTCAAATCAGGCCAGTTTCTTTACATGACCAATTGTAATTGATCCAGTGTGAAGTTCTCGAGTAGCTGCTAGCCCAGCAGAGAACTCGGCAAGCAGAAAGAGAAAATCATCGCAGCGCGGGAAAGCAAATTGCGGTGAACAACAGTCAACCGCACGAGTTAGGCTAAGGTACATTGATAACCTGATAACCTGGTGTCGGCACGAAAGCAGTCGCCCGACACCTCGTGTTCCGTGTGGTTTGTTTTGCGCTTCATTGTATCGGGCCTTGCCACAGTTGGCAAAAGGTGCCACATTCTAAAGTTGTATCCCGCTCTTAGCGTGTACAATATCCTCCAGTCGCCCAACCTGCCCGTCATCAAAGTTGCCGCTTTTGATTGTCCTTGTTTCGTTTATTGTTTTTATGCTGCCAATTTTGTGACAGGCCTGCGCAGCTTGTTAGTTTTACTCCAGGTGCATCGTGACCTTAAGTCTGTTGATCTCTTTTCTAATAAGCGTCGATCTCTCCATTCTGTTTTCTGTCGTCTACATACGACCGTCAACCTCGTTTGTTCACGACAAAAAAATATGTTTACATAATTAATCTATTTAATTAATCTATTTCCTGAGCTTTTCTGAAAACAATTAACCACAAAATAAGGCATCATTGAATAAGGCATCATTGAGTATAAATAGCTCTTTCTCCTCTTCTTTTAGAGCTATTACACGTCTTATTGCATTTTGTAAAAATAACACGCCCATGGGTATATGCAGCACATATCACTACTAACGAAGATGTGATCGCAGAAATGCTGCTTTGACATTTGTCAGTAGAAGTTGCGAGCAATTATTGCAACTTTTTTCTAAGCTACTTATTGCAACAGAATTTTTTTCTTCCACCTTTGATAACATCGAAATCCTATTCACTGAAAAGCATAAAAAAGAATTGTTTCATTAATTCAAATGATTCGTGAACAATATTGAATAACTTTAGTTGGCAGTTGAATGCAGTTAGAGCAGTGCTGCTAATCTTGAATAAACGCTTCAATGTCTGGAAATGGATAGTTTGAGAACAGCGCTTTCATTATTGTTTTGATTGAAATTTGGAACAAGAATTCTAATATTTCATTCATTTGAGTGTAATTTTAATAAAACTTTTATCTTTAAATATATTACATATCTATTAAAAAGTGCATGCATTATATGTAACAATTTCATTAATAATCAACTCCGGAGGTAATAAAGACTCCTTGATAGGGGTTAAATGTGCTGTTACGCTGTGGCTTCGTCGGGTGGTGCTTTCCTCATGAAGCAGAACCAGAGTGCATACGCTGTTGCGGGAAACCAAGCGAGCAGACATAGTAACGAGCAAATAAGCACATGAATCCGACAATAGGTGGTGTGTACGAATACAGCCAACGGCTAAACAGATACTGTATGAGTATTCCAAAAGGTGAGATAATTGTTTTGACACCTTCAACGCATCTGTCTAAGAAATTTCATTGACATTGAAAAGTGCTTTTTTCATCGTTCTGTATGAATTTCTGCTGCGATTTAATGTGATTAATAAGACGTTGATGCATTGGAGAGCATGTTATTCGGGCAATTGTTATACTGTGGTTGTTGTTAAGGATAATAATGAAGAGTTGATGTTGGAGCGCATTAGCTAAGCGATATTTTGCAAGTGTGCCTCCCCCCTTTCCCCTCATCCTCGACCCCGTAATTGTTGCCAAGTGTTCTGGTTATTTCAAATGCTGTAAAAATCAAGTTATCTCTTGATGGCTTGTTGGAGGTTGAAATTTTATACGTCCATTGTTCAATTACAAATTAACAAAACGCAGCAGTCAAACTATTCTGAAGTAGAAGAACCTATCGGAGACTCAGATTCGATTGCTTAACTGAATCGAAGTTGAAACGATGAATTTCGGTTTAGATTGAACATTTATATCTTCTTACATGAGCTATGAATGAGTGTGCACAAATATTTAATCCTGTGGTGCTACCGGTGCAGCAGAGTTAGTCAATACTTAAAACTCCTCGTCGATAAAGAAGCTCCCCTCCTTCCATACATTCTTCATACTACAAAGTCAATGCCTGAATTCTGATTTATTGCAAAAGAATTTTTTTTATTGAGTCAAAATGATGGCGAACTCTGCGAGAATCGTTATTTCACTACTGAACAAAACTTTTGTTTGTTTTCTTCAGCATATCTAATAATTTTAGCCTTATTTAGAAAACACTTTTTTCTTTTGCAAACTACAAAAAATCCAAAAGAAACAGAAGACTTTCTGGAATATTTCAACTAAGCACTATAATATCATAGAAATTTTGTAAATAGGACATGAACACTTACCGGAAGGCAGAAACAAAGAACAAATTCGATGATATGTTGAGGCTCGAGGGCCATTTGCTGCTTTCTGAAAATAAAATGATGATATTATTTGATGGTCGTTTGTAGAATAATAGATCCTATCAATCTCAAGAATATTAGCACAATTATCATAGTAATTTCATCAGTAATTTTACTTCAACGCCCACTGAATAAGTTAAACCTGAGGAGGCATTTTCAGCAATACAACGGACCAGATTAATCGAAACCTTATGCTGCAACTCAAAGCATTATTGGCAATAAGTGAATTCTTTATTGAAACATAGCAACGAAAACTTCCAATCATGTCAAACTGTATACGGAAATGGAGGAAAAGTGTCGCTTTTTAAGACTTAAGTATTTTTATAATAAAGTTTGCTATATATCCAACATATTAGCTCAACGATGAGGAAGATTTTCGTTGAAATATGACGCATCTGCTTAAGAAGAAGAAATTTTAGATTTAATCAAATCATCTTACATGCATGAAATAGTTAACATTCTATTTTGGCTAATGGGCAATTTATCGAACTTTCATTGTTTAACTTCTTATTTACACAGATTAAAGGGGAAGATATATTCTCTAGAGGGAGGAAATAAAAAGAGGACAACACAGAAAATGAAGGAAAGGCTATTTGTTAAGCTTATGACGGGAAATGATAATTAGATGATTTTTGTTAACTTCAAATCAATGAAAGTCAACTTCGATCAAACCGATCGCAATACGTTTATATCGACCGATTGATGTTTCTATACGGAAAACTCCATCAGCGATTCGCATAACTTGACAGATCCTCACATCATATAAAAATAAATTTCTTGCAATTAATTAATGATACGGGGTGACGACTGTGTGCCTGACCATCCCGCTAAGTGTGGAAAGGCAAACCGCAGCTATAGTGGCATGAGGACTAGCAACTCGAATGTCACTCTGCAAACCTTAATTGGTAAAAAGTTGAGTAGAAATGCAAATGGAACTCGACAGATTCACGCCGACCCTCGCCGAATCGGCGGTCGTCAGGTGAATCAAGTGAAATTAACAGTACAAATAAAACCAACGGCAGGAATAGAGTTGAAGACTTCTTGTTTCATTTCGATATAATTTTCATAATAGAGTTAACTTTGAGAATAAAACACATAAATAACTAATTACGCTTTTAACAGAAACTTCTAAAGGAAAGAAATAAGTGATGCAATAATAAATAGGGAGAAATGATTGCGATTGGCGTTGGCAAAGGAAGAATGCGATAGAAAGAGCGACTTGTTAGGCAATCATATCGGGAACAGGTTCAAAAGATGCACTGAAAACACTCACAATTATTTCGTTTAGCAAATCAATTCATCTACACTGTGTGAGAGTGAGCGAATTATCGTAATCGATAGTAGACTTGAGATGTTTTGCATGTGACTCTTATTGAAACGTCCTATTACGATGAAGGTGAGGCGACGAAAGGGGATGAGAAAGGAGATAGAAAAGAATCTCAACGCTTCCATAGATAGCTTGTCGAGCAGTTCATAAACTAATCATGTGACATTCAATGCTTAGCTGTGGAATTTTCAGAAAATCTCAAAGATTTTGTGCTATAACAATACAAAACATTCATTTACAATGGTCTCGCTTTGTTGCAATAAAGCTATGCTTCACTTTTGCTTCAGTGTTTCCTCAATATTTCGACTTTTTCCAATATCTTTTGACATTTTGACATTTTTTTAAAGCATGTCGACATTTTCGCCCTTTCGATTTGTTTTGTCGAAGAACTTATAATGCAATACTTACAGTTCTTATACATATATCTATAACCTAGGTCAGCAACAGTTTGGAGGTCCATTTTTCTATCCCACTGTCGAAAACAAAGCTATCACTTGCCTCTGTAGCTTCTTTCAATGAACGAGCAACTGAGCTTCATAGTATATGTGGATATGTTGCTTCGAAGCTGATATTCATAAGCATGCTTTTTTTTGCAGTGCAGCGGATACGAATATATTTTGATATTACCTTCTAAGGAAATATCTATGAAATATCTTACAATCATAAAGTGGAGCAACAAATCCACTTGAAGAAATGCTTTTCCAAAGATTCGAAGTTGAAAATCTTCAACGCGTTTCGTAGCTCGGCTGATATAGGCAGAAAAGATTCTACGGGAAGTTTATCTAGTAAACGTTTTTTTAAAAATATTTTCACTAAATTTTATGTTCTCAATCCCATATGATGATCACACTAGTGAATCACGACGATAGTAAATTATAAAAGCTTTTCGAAAGTGCTTTCAAGCGATTTATGACGCCGGCCTCGTTTTTTCTATCGCCTGCAGAAATCAATTGCCATCTCATGAAGCGAGGATTATGGAGCTTTATTTTTTTTTTCGGACTTTCGGTTGATACTGTATGTTGGTTTGACAACAAGTTTCTTTTGACGTTGAAGGTCCGTTTTATAAGGAAGGCTCTTATCCATTTAATCAATGACTCCGTATCCCTTTAGTTTCTAAAGCGATTTGCTATAGAAAACTGCATCAAATGCTCTGCATTAAATGTTCTCACATCTCACCATTTGATCCGAGTATCGATGTCTCCAACGGCACAGTTCATGCAAAACATCATAGTACGACGGATATGAGTGAGGTTAATACATGATGCCAAATTTACGAGAACATTTCAAAGATCTTCATTGAGGGAAAATCTGTTATGAATGATGATGAGTTAAGAATCCCATTTTTATTCATTAACGACTGTTCATTCGATTGTTATACTCTCATAAAGAGAATCCTTCATAGTCAGCATTAGCCTCGCTCAGGTTCGGACGTGCGCCCTCTAAACGAACGTTGGATAACACCACCATTTCTCTTCTTCGTGATCTTTTTTGTGATCTTATAATGCAGTTATCTTTTAGCATTACCATAGATGAGTTTTGCTTGAATACGATATGGGTTCATCGAATATGCAAATAATAAGGTGGCAAGTTGAAATAGTTTGAATGGCGCCCCTCTTACAGCGAAAACATTTGCATACAAATAAGAGGAATTGTTTGGTGTCGAGCAGTTGCTTAACTTATAAATCCTTGAGGCGGATCAAAGATGATGGCTGACAGGATATGATTGCTACAGTTGAATTGTTCAATGATTTCATGGAAGTTAGAGATTCGAGATTACGCTTTTATGCTTTGATAACCTATTTGGTATTTCGTTTTCAGTGATAAATCAATCAGAAACGTTGTGTTGTTGTGAAGTCGACGCCAAGATGTTCCACACCTGTGGTCCAAATGAAGCGATGGTTGTATCAGGTAGGTCTTTTTAAACACATTCTATGAGTAAATAAACCAAAACATCATTCACACACAATACCGTTGTATCCGATAGGATAGTCTGCATCACTATACTCTTCTATTCCATATGTGAACAGATATGAATTGCTTTATGGTGTATTTCGACTGAACAGAAAAGTGTTGAAAGTATTTGATATGCAGTCAATGTTGATGAGTTCAGAACTCATCGTTGATATAGCTGTGGTGTATCAACTGAAACGCTTAGTTCAACTCAAGTGGGTCAGTAAGGAGGGAATGGAGTAGAGAAGAGGGAGTGGGGGGGAGGGAGGCATGAAAGACATGGTCGCATTTCTGCGTCAATGAAATTTCCATGCAGACTTGTGGATGTTCTGAAAAAAAAAAAAGAAGTGTCCAGGTGGCTGTATTAAGATGAAGTGTGGTATTGCCAGCTGCTATCAACCATGAGTGAAAGCAATTATAAAATAACCAATGGAATATTGCTGACTGACCAGGTACACATTCGATGGTCATCTGATACGCTACTATTGGGAGCCAGCTTTTCTGATTTCTTCCTACCAATAACTTGTGCTCATCGGCAACTTGGCCTTCTTGATCTATACATGTGAATGGCATCCAAAAGGGCATGATCGATTAGAAGTCTGATCATTCATTTTCTAAGACTAGGCTATAATCATTTCAGATAGCACTTCATACTGCCACATTAAGTCCACTGTTTGTATTATGTTAAAGGGATGTTTCACAGTGCACCTTCATATGTCACTGGAGGTCGTGCACTTGTATGGCCAGTCATACAAATGGTTCAGCGTATTTCGTTGAACACAATAACCCTTGAGGTGTACAGTCCACGTGTCTACACTCAGAAAGGTGTTCCTGTATCGGTCACTGGCATCGCTCAGGTTACTTTTCATTCAATTCTCTTGTCAATCATCTCACTGTGAATAGCTAAGCGAAGTTTTCGAAGCAGATACAACTCCAACGTGAACCTAATAAAGTTGCCTATCGCTGCCAATCTGAAATCTTTTGGCAGCAGTCTTGCATGTTTTGGCAAGTACCCCAATGTATAGATCTATTGAGGCTTCTTCCTAATAAGATGCCTAGCTTTCAAAGCTGTTAAAATTCAGAAAGACGTGTTCTGCGACCTTCTGATTTGCTGTTTTCGGGACCTGAGGATTTTGACTCCAAAGATTTTCATAGAAACTTATCTAGAATATTTCAACGAATTCCGACACTTACATGTTAGCCAACGGTCGCGCAAGATAAAACCCTAAGGCATTCAGAATCTTCGATTTTCCAGAAGTGACTTCTTTTTCTGAGTTAGCAATTTTCCTATCACACAACCACAAAGTTTAGCAACGATCTGACAGCTAGCGCTATATCTTTTTTTTACATTTTTGTCACATTTAAATTGCAATAACGCTAGTCAACATGGATATACCTGGAATAATATGGGAATGTGCAACTTGGTGTGCAACCTTTAAAAAATGAAATTGTTAGTGATATGCCACAAGGTTGACCCATTAGTCATATGATGCGAAATGCAGTGACTTGCGTTATACTTTCAGGTTAAAGTGGAATCTCGTAAGAAGGAAACTTTGGCAACAGCTTGTCGCCTTTTCCTTGGAAAATCAGAGCACGAAATACAACAGGTTCCATTTGGTTTATTCATTTTTATATTTTAGTTAATTTTTTCTTGTTTAGTTGGTATTTTGCGGGTTATTGAGATGTGATAGACCCACTGGTATCAATGGCATAGTTTTGTAATCCTATAGCTATAATTTAGGGCTAGTTTGACCGGATTGAATGTGAATAGATGATTTGCTTCATGAATGCTAAAGCCGGCATCGTAGTGATCATTAACCTAGTTTGTGCAAGGTGTATGCTCGTTCAAATGTTGATGGCTGCGAGGTGCTGCAAATGCAGAGTTATTAGGTTCGAAATTACCAACAATCGCATCTTGTTGAAAATCAGAAGTAACCAGTTTTACCACGCAACCATTTTCGTTTGAGTTGGTTGTCTTGTTCTGAAAGTGAGGGACGATGAAAAAAAAAAAATTTCTTTTGCGTTCTGCGTTCGCTGTGTCATTTGTGTGAAAATTCGAGGATAGATGCGTACTTTTTTGTGGATCTGAAGTTGAGTTTAGCAGTGATTGAACACTCGTTCTTATTCGTCATTATAAATCTAGCTCGAATTGCCTTTAAATCTTGTAAATAGTAAGAGTGGTGTTTCTAGTGATGTGAAAGTTTCCAACTTCTTTAGCATAGTCGTTTTGTTTATCTACTCTGAAATTTTTTTGCATTAAGCCCATACAAAGAATTGCGCCTATTGTCTTGCTGAAAAGTTCCCAGTATGCTGCTGAAGGTTAATGGATCATAGCAGTGTTTCAGATCTACGGGAATTGAATTAGGCAGTAAAATTCCCTTTATTGATTTATTGATTGTTGAAGCAGGTCGATCTCCGATTGTATTAGTGATGTTGCAGATCGCTTTGGAAACACTCGAAGGACATCAGAGAGCGATCATGGGCTTGATGACAGTCGAAGTGAGGAGATTTCTTGTTTATATCTTATTTATTTTCATCTTATAAAATTACAATAAGCTGTTTAATGTATTTTCCTTTAATAAGATTATTTGGTAAGGAGGGAAACATCCGTCATAACAATTTGTTTAATATACAAAATTACCCCAGCATGCAGTTATGTGCTTATTTTTGCTATTTTATTAATGCTGGCGATATAATAAAATGGGTTTAATTTCTTGCAACTTTTTCAACATCGATAGTCCTAAGCCCTATATTTTTCCTGGAATTGCAATCTCTCCAAAAAATGATGCAAACAAGGTCCTTTGTAGAAAGATTTGAAATTGCTTAGAAATAATGAGCAGTTTTCTCAAAAATTTATGCACCGAAATCCTTGGGGAGCTAAAATTTGTGGGAGTCTTTGAGGAAATCAAAAAAACCCATGGAAATCCTAAGCGGAAAGACCAGTCTCTGGGGTTTCCTCGTTCTCGCATACCGCGATTTAGATTCATATTCCATCACGAACATGCTCAATGATTAGAGCTGATTTAGAATTATCGGGTTATTCTTTCCAGTAAGTACTATAAAATGCTTGCTGCAGGAGATCTATCAGGACCGCAAGAAATTCAGTGAGAAAGTGTTCGAAGTTGCGAAATGCGATCTTGTCAATATGGGCATAACGGTTGTATCCTATACGATTAAGGATATTCGTGATGATAATGTTCGTTCCATTCGCATTTATCAATTGAGAGATGCCATTGATATGATTTCGCATTTATCAATTGAGAGATGCCATTGATATGATAATGAAAATAAATACACCTTTTCACATGTTTCATATGGAGGTGGTGGAATGTTTCGTTGTATGATCTAAGATAGAAGGGTTTTATGTGGCTTAATTTTGCAGTTAATTAAATGGTCTCTACGGTAGTTTCTTCTTCGTTCCTTTGTTTCATGAGCTGTTAACAAAGAAATTTTCACTGATGGGTATTTATTTCATCCTATAAACTTTCCTCATATCATGATCAAAAGCGATCAGGTGAACTTGTTTACACTTAGGGATTCTGAAAAGCTTTTTAACAAATCTGATTCCCCTATGTTCAAAAACCACTTGTGAAGGTGAATACTTGTAGATCTTTTGCAAACGGTGATTCGATGAGATTTTGAGAAGCTTCGTTTCCTTGCTCACTCTGATATTACTTAAATTTTATCGAGCCGAATGCGGATTCCTTTCCTTAGATCACACTAAGGGAAGAAAGAAGGGAGAATATGTATCCCTTTCCCCGTTACAGCGCTCCAAATTAAAACTCATCCTTATGCTTGCATAGCTGTGCTTCTTGACTGTTTCTTCGACGGAACTTTTTCGAGGCATTGTTTTGTTTTTGTTCAGTTTGTGCAATTATAGAACTCAATTTTTTTAGGGTTATCTAAAGGCTCTTGGAATGAAGCGAACAGCAGAAGTGAAAAGAGATGCTCGAATTGGAGAGGCGATTGCTAAACGTGATCGTATAATCAAGGTGGAATCCTCATCATCATAGATCAAGTCGTTGTTGCCAAAAATATATTCAAAGAGTGCTGAAAATTTGCACCAAAATATTACACTCACAATTCTTAGCAATGCTTTTATGCCAAAAAAAAAGAATCTTTCTAAGAACTATTATCGAAAATTACAAGAAAATTCATAGTCTAAAATTCTATTTGCCAATATATTCATGAACTAGTTAAACTTTTTTTAATGTTAAATAAATAGGAAGCACTAGCGGAAGAAGCGCGTCAAATCGAGAAGTATAAAAATGCAATCGAAATAGCAAAAGCAAAACGAGACTACGAACTTAAACAAGCTGGCTTCGATCTTGATGTTAATATTAATAAGGCGAAAGCTGATTTCGCATATCAACTACAGGTTAGACTTCTTTCCGCGTCTTTTTTTTCACTTTTATGACGAACTCCATAATAGGCTGTAGTTCGCAATTGCAATAGTTTGTGACTCACGCATTGTGCTTTGTTTGCTTTTGCCCAAAAATTCTGTCTTTGCATTGGTACTCGTGAAGAGATAAAAAAGGCACTGTGGACAAGTCGAATATGTAAAAGACAAGCATCTTTCTTTCTTTTCTTTTCTTTTTTTTTGAAGTACGGCCGATTGAAGAAGATGGAGAGGGGAAAAAGGGTTGTTTTATCTGGAAATTCGATTGTCAGCAGAAATGACCGAACAGTTCATCTTAAGTAAAGACGGCTGAGCAAATGAAGAAGACACTGTAGGCAATATTTGAGAAGCAATTCATTGTTTGAAGAATAGAGTTTTTTTTTTAAGATGCTCAAATCGATTCAAGTGAAAATGCCCACATACTTTCTCAGTATGCACGAAAATGTTTGTTCGCTTGTTTATTCTTGAAATATCTGATGCAATGCAAAAAAAATAATAGAAGTGCAAAAAAATGAAGTCAACCAATACAACGTTGATGAGTTAAAAGAGAAGAACAATATTAGTTCGTAATGAAGATATATAACAGAAAATATGCACATTTATATTGAATTTTGAGGCTGCAAAAACGAATCAAGCACTCAAAGAGGAGAATATGCAAGTGCAAATTGTGGAACGATCCGCCGCGATCGACGTTGCTGAACAGGTTCGCTGTTTTCGCTTTTCTTTGTTGGTGTCGCCGCACGAGAGCTGCACCTCGAACTGTCCTTCTTTTCGAATAAAACCTTTGTTTGCAATTCTCAAATTATATTGTGAACTTTAAATAATGATCAACATTTTCTCCATTAAAAAACCCATATCGCAATTATGCATTCGATGGTTTTCATTTAAATTATATCGTATAATAAAGAAAATCTTAGAAAACCACAAATGTATAGAATTCGCATAATATTCTTTTGAAAAAACATTTTGCACTGATATAAAACAGTCGATCATGCAAATGAATCATCTTATGTAAGCGTGAACCATAAAATTTAGCCGATTGAATTGTTTTCAAATTGCTTGACCGATGAAACCATTACAATGAAAAATATTTAGAATTAGGTGTGTCATTATGTTGACGTTTGAAGCAGTGATTGTCTATTCGAGGAGAACAGAGCCTCGATGAGCATGATGAGTTGATGCTTTCCTTAAGGAAAGGTCGGACTATTTTATGGTGCTGTGTTGCTTCTTCAATTGTTGTGTGCCACTATCTCCTATGGTCAGGTGACCAGTGTAATTAAGAGAGCAACATAAAATAGTTCCGATTTGAGTTGCCTTTATCATCTCAACTGTGAAGTTGAGTGCAGGGCAGTGCGTATCGGGCATATTACACTTTTGGGCTCCCCTAACCACATAAAAGCGGCCGCTTTGAATCTTTGGTTATGGGCGCATGGTTGCAGCCCCACATAGCTGGATTCAATCAGCTTTTGACTGTTGAAATAGTGGTTCGCTCGAAAATGTTAAGCAATAAAAGCAAATCATTTAAGTGATTTTTCTAAATTCGTTGCTAAAACTCTCGTAAATTTTGTGGGATTATCGTATAGTAGTGAAGTATGCCAATACCAGATTATTTAAGATAACTTACGTTAGAAATATCTGCTACTTCTCAAGGACATTTCGTTTTTAAAAACTGCGCTGTAAGTAAGCAAAGGTGGAGAATGAAAGATTTTCCAAGTTTTTTTTTTGAGTTGTTTGTAGTTGATCAGAAAAACTTCATTCGATCGTCACATACGAGGGCGAATTTTTGTTTAATTTTTTCGTTTATGCTGAGAATCTCAATGAGACAGCGAGGTCTTGGGATACTTTTTTTTTCAGGATATCTATTTTGACGTTTCCTCGCCCCCTTCTTATACCCAAATCATTACTGTGCACTTGTGGCTGCTTATACTTATCAGATGTTGCCACTTAGCACATCATCAGTCACGTCGATTTCAGATCATTTATACATCGATGAACCCATTTCGGGGGGTGATTTACCTCATGCATCATTTTAGTTGTTCTACTGCATTGATGAAATGACCTAATTTAAGGAAATAATACGAAAAGAAAAAGAATTGGATGCAATAATACGACGACCTGCAGATGCGGAAAAATACCGGCTGGAGAAATTGGCAGAAGCAAAGAAGCAACACGTTATATTGCATGCGGAAGCAGATGCCGAAGCTGAGAGAGTAAGTATTGAATGCATCGGTAGAGTGCGCATATCTACGTGCTTTATACCTCTACGCATCAGCTGAAGTTAACCCACGTCATCGAAAGCATTTTCACAATTAGTAAAAGCGATAAAGGCTATAGCAGCGCAAACTTCCTATATTTCGGATTGCGTCGACCAACTCTATGACCTAAAAATGTGGAGAGAGAGGGACATTCGCAAACGTTTGTTACGACGTTCGAGATTAGCATCATGAAATCTTGGAGCTAGTTGGATTTCTGCAGAAGGTGCTTGCTCTCAAAATGTTGAAATTTTGCATATGGATTTACAATCGGTTGGAGTAGTTAATTGTATATTGAGGTGAAAGGTATTTGCCTAGCCTCGAGTGCCTGCGAGTTGTATTTATTTTTCATTATTGCACTCGGAGTGATAAATTAGTGTCTCCGACAGCATTATCAATTGGTTCTCATTTTAAGAGCGAACATCACATTGACTTCACTTCGGATCGAAAAATAATTGGTACTCGCCTATCACTTTTTGCGCACTAAAGCTTTCCTCTATCTTTATTTGCATTGCTTTTTCCCCTTCACCAGTGCAACGCTTTGTGAAGGATAGTGTGCAAATGATGTCAGACAGTGTAGATGGAAGGCGGTGGGTCACATGAGTAATTTTTTTCAGATATATAAGGGGATTATTATAATCCCATTCGTCTTTGCTGATTCACGAAGCTGGATAGGTACCTGTTTCATAAAAAACAATTCGTTTTTGGAAACCAGATTCGGCAGAATATATTTCACTCCAGTTTTTCATCGTTGTTACGTTCACAAAATTAAGTTTTGCATTGAGCATTTCGGTTTGATGGTGGTTATTTCAGATTGGGGAAGAGGGTTAGTTCTCAAGCTCTTTTCGCATAGCGAAAACTCATTTTTAGAGGGAACTGGATTAATAAAGGTGTATTAGAAGTCGAGAGAGTTCTTTTCACCTTTTATTAATCGTTCTGAAAGGGGCGAAAGAGAAGAGTTTTCTTGGAATTTTCTTTTCGAGTAGTGATTCTTAACCCATCGTAACTAATAACAACTGTTCAGCTGCGCGGTGAGGCAGAAGCATATGCGATCGAAATGGCAGCAAAGGCGGAGGCATCTCAACTTCAGAAGAAAGCCGATGCTTATCGAAGTTACACAAAGGCTGCTGTTGTTGAGATGACACTCGACATGCTACCAAAGGCACACCTCTTCTGTTTATTATGTCCACGTATTTTTTTGACGTTTTCAAGGTTGTGACTTGTTGCGCCATAGCTAATAGGCAAAGGCATCATTTCCTTCCTGTATTCAATATTGAGAGAGCACAACATTTTACAGCATATTTCTTGATGCACTATACAAAGGCACTTGGTTTTTACTACTCTTCCCACTGTAATGTCTTTTCAGGGTTCTCGCTGCCTAATTTTAACAATTGCCGATTTTTTCTAAACTGAACTTAGTTTCCTGTTTGTTTATTTTGCGAGGTACTGTGGTAATTTTTGTGACTACTAAAACTCTATCATTGTGATCAAATGCTTTTAGTTGGCGGATAAGGTGGGTTCATCACTGTGTGAGGGAGTGGACGATATGAAAATAATATCGACAGGTGATGGGGACATTGGTGCTGCCAGAATCACTCAAGAGGTCAGTTTAACTTGTAGTATTGCCTTTGTTATCAGCTTTTCTGATTATTCGCACCTATTTCCTTTATCATCCGTTATCACCGAAACTTATGTATGAACCTAAACAAAGATTGTCATATGCAACTCATATCGTACTTCGCAATTCATAAGCCCCCGGGCTTATAGTATTCACAGATTTCAAGACGGGTGTACTTTCAAGAGGAAGTAGGAGAGGCATGTGTATGGGAGTAATGATTGAGAGGCATGTGTTTGTGGAGTTGTTAATTTTAATACCGTTGGGGCTTTGCTGCATCTCAAATTTACAGGCAATTTTACGAACCTATTTTACTGTTATGTGCATAGGAACTCATTCTGTGGTAGTTTGATGCCATCGTTTACCTTCAAAGGAGGGTTGATAGTGTCTGCATCATTCCAAAAATAATGTTCATTTGAGTTTCCTTAAATGCGCTGAGGGGCTTTTAAACGAGGAGATACGATATGTTGGTTGGGACGACGAATGTCAACCAGCAATAAATCTTAAGCTTTGTAGGTTTTTGCCTAAAGGATAAAGACTCTGTTCAGTGATCATTTTTTATAGCTTTAATAAACAGGAGTTTTTGTACGTTCTAAAATATTAGAACATCGATTTAAGGTTTCAAATTTCACATATTTGAGAATAAGATTGAAATATTTGTTAATTTGAGAATAAGATTGAAATATTTGTTACCTCTGGGAGATGAAAGGCAACGTGCAAAAACCTGTTGATCGCAATGGTGTTTGCATCAGACTTGACGCACTGGTAGACGTGCATAGCACATATTCAGCTTAAAACAACCGCCATGTCAACGCAATTACACTGGGCAAACGTTTCCATTGATCCTTTTCGTGGTGTTACCATATCTGTTGTGTATAGTAAATTGTAGTTCACTTGGATTTCAGGTGCTTGATATAATGCAACGCGTTCCACAATTAGTGTCTGGAATGACGGGCGTCGATATCTTCAAGGTCACTTTTCACTTCCCGTTATTTCTTCCCTTCTTCGACAATAAACTGTTCGAAGGTGAGAATAAGATTGAAATATTTGTTACCTCTGGGAGATGAAAGGCAACGTGCAAAAACCTGTTGATCGCAATGGTGTTTGCATCAGACTTGACGCACTGGTAGACGTGCATAGCACATATTCAGCTTAAAACAACCGCCATGTCAACGCAATTACACTGCGCAAACGTTTCCATTGATCCTTTTCGTGGTGTTACCATATCTGTTGTGTATAGTAAATTGTAGTTCACTTGGATTTCAGGTGCTTGATATAATGCAACGCGTTCCACAATTAGTGTCTGGAATGACGGGCGTCGATATCTTCAAGGTCACTTTTCACTTCCCGTTATTTCTTCCCTTCTTCGACAATAAACTGTTCGAAGGCTTCCTTCTCTTAGGATCTGCATTCTTTAAACTTTTTCCAAGGAATTCTGGAGAATTTTCATTCATAATGAAAGAGGGACATCGGCATTACGGCATTATTTTTCCTGTTCTTTAATTTGTATTAGATTCGACATAGGGAACTTTCCGCGAATACGAGATGTCATATGTCAATGATTGTTTATCGTAGGGAACTCAGTATGAGCTCATAAAATGAGCCGCATAAAGTAATGCTTTAATTTATTCTTCCTTGTTATCGTATGGTTTTGGGAAAGAGGGCCATAGGGTTATGAGCATCTTCTGAAATGATGCAGCGACGGAGTTTTTTGACAACAATAGCAGAGTTGTAATCTCATCTTTTATGAGGCGATCTCTTCATTTTGCAGTACATCCACTAAAGAGTGATTGGGATCCATTGTTCTGCAATTATTTCTTTATCCACCAAGTAGCCATATACTAAATCTCTATATTGTAAAGACCACCGCTAATTTTGAGCATTATGTTGCACTACGTTCTTTATTTTATACAATTGTTTATGCTTCTAATTTTCTCCTCATTTTAAATTAGTTTTCTTTTCATTTTGTATATATTTCAGGCAGCACGCGAGAGGGATTCTTAAATCGATCTAGTTGTGCTAACTGCTACTAGCTATCAAAGCATTCTTCAAAAGGGTGATTCGATGATATGCTTTCATCACTTTTGTCTGATCTTTCATCGGGGCATTCGTGTGATAGAGAGTGGAAAAGATGGCGAGACTCTAGAGTAGGTCGTTTTCGAGGTAAGCGAAGAGATTTGATAAAGGGGAGGAGGTGTTAGGAGGAAGGGACCCTTTCATTCAGGTAAGAAGGAGGAATGGTCCCTTCTGTTGAATGATATGAAGCAAGGTACTTGTCAGCGTTTTTTGTGGGTAGAATGAGATGTGAAATCTCCCTCTCAATGCTAGCAGCTGTCGCTTCACCGAAAAGGTGTTTCTTATTCCTGTATCGACTCTAACCCTCTTTATTTGCAGGCGAGCTATCTCGATGTTGAGGTCGATAGTAAGGATGGTTGATGTGACAGGAGGTGGAGTGTTATCATTTGGTTTGTCATGTTCGTCTTGTGCATCCTTCAGGCGGTCCATGCTATCCACTTTTCCAGTAAGCCTTCTTCGCTCATATTACTCTTCCTTCTTCCCTTCCGTCTGTCTTCTGCAAAAGCAGCTGTGCATATGCAATTAGAAAGGATATAGTGTATGCGTAGATGCGTGGATCATATTACGGTATAGGGGTTATAAAGTTATATAACTACTTTAGTTTTTTTCTGCGTGCTCAGAAGGCAATTACATGTTGTATTTGGATTACGCATTATATTTGGACTAGATTTTAATCGAATTCGGTGATCTACTGCTTGGAAATTTCTTAGATTTAGATACTATCTGGCGCGCATCAAGTTCTAAAACGTTATCACCTCATCTTTATCACAATGCAATGTAAAACAAGCTCACGTGACTCTAAAAGTCAGAAACGAAACACTGATTACTTCGTCATATCTTAATTTGCATTTGATGTCGCATTCGGCCGCAGATTGATACGGCATTAGGTACAAGAAGAAGTATACTTTCCCTGAATCAATTAGATGAAAATTGCAGCGATTGGCTACGAAGGAAGTTTTCCGACCCGAGTTGTTGGACGAGCGAGTCAATTCGATTCTCGCTCAACCACCGAGTCGTCTACCACGAACCATTCAGCGCTTGATAGCACTCCTCAAAGCAAAGATGGGTTCACGTTCTGCCATCGATCCCGAACTGAAAATTGTGAGTGAAATTCATTTTATTTCTAAGCTTATATTTTTCTTGTTTATTGATGCTTCTCGATCGTAGCTCAATTTGTTCTTAACTATTAGTCACAACCGGCTTGTTCATCCTAAAGATATATATTCTTAGACACCGCATTATCAGAAGCACTGTTAACGATATTATTAGTGTTGTTTTTTGAAAAAGTTTATGGTCATTACAGAGCATCTGTCGATTTGGTTTTGTTAAAAAATTTTATTTGTTCCTGACACTGACTGGAAGTTGGCTCCAACACGTTGACCATGTATGTGTATGCATAACTGACCAAGCAACTTTCAAAGAGTTATAGGCATTCAAAGTTGCGCAATCGGATTCCTTTGAAATATGAGGACAATTTTTTGTATATTTTATTTTTTGTTGGTAATTTGTGAAAACGATTAATCAAGTAAGTGAAATGCAAAAGGCGCATATCGTGCTAGTTCGTCCAGCACGCTTCTTCCTTTTTCGTTGCCTTTCATCTGTTTAAGTTTATTGCAATGAGCAAAAGTATGTTCTTGACGTAGTTTTGGTTGTGTTGTATTTCCATCGATAATCTGCCGGCTAGTTTGGTTAGTAGCTTCATGAATACTGAGGATAATGAAGCAAGTGTTCATTGATGATTTTTGCGTCGCTGATTTCTTTTGCGCTTCGAGGTTGATATAAAACTTACGATGAAGACGTCTTAAAAAAGTCCTTACCAACTAGAAGGAGAGGACATGTTTTCGTAAGGGATTCTTTTCGTAGAGGGCATATTTTCATGAGGAGTTCCGTTCGGAGGGAACATATCTTCGGGGATATATTCGTTCAGAGGGAACGTATCTTCGTGAGGGTTTTTATTCGGAGGTACTCGAAAAAATGTGATTAAAAATTTATGGAATTTGATGGGATCATTGTTACGAGCGGTTATACAAACTATTTTCGCACTATCTATCGCTTCAATATTTTCAGTTATTGGATCGTGCCTCGGCTCAGTTGTACTACGATTGTGCGAACAACTATCCATACGTCAAACTATGTGAAGGTATTGTCGGTGATTCACTGCATTTAGCCGGTGCAACCATATGTTTTCCTGCTTCTGTTATCTCTAGAGAGGTCTATGGAATGCGATACTAATGGTGTTGAGTGGATAGAGTGGACTGTTTCACCTAGTGTGGGTCTATGCAAACACTCTCATCCAATTCATCAGTCCTTGCTATACGCAATATGATATCTCCCACCTTTCAGCTGTGTTATGCACTTAAGCCCATTGAGCTTTCATCTCCAATTTTTGTGGTATCCAGCTTGGAAAGGCGTCCAAGTCGAGATTGGGCTAACTGGGAAAGCAGCCATCATTCCTGCTTATTGGCATTTTGCGAGAGCTGAAAAACAGCCACCACTTTTTGACAAATACCGATGAAGTACCACTTGGTTGGCGCTATTGTTTAGTACTTCATTGAGGGAGCCTATGCTTATAGTGTTGCATCGACATTCCTTGTGCAGGGACGGAAAAGAAAGATGTCAACGGTGATATATAAATGCAGAAGATATGAGAAGAATAAATATGTTTAGCAAACATATAGCAATTTGTTTGCTAAGTGATGCAACTGAAGGTGGAACACAAAATGTGTTGTTCTTCACCTATAGGTCGCTGTTTATGGGTGAGAGTGAGCAGCGTGATTGTGCCATTTTATTTCCTCCTGAACTCTATTTGCTTTCTCTTGCTCTTTTATGCCTCGTCTCAATCTTAGGGTTCTTCACTGTCTTAGATGGAGAAATGATGAAGTTCATATATCGTTGTTGAAATTATAATTCATGATACCTGCCAGAAAGCGAGATTTTTTATTCGGATTTAATGCATCGTCAGAAATTTTTCTATCAAAATAGGCGAATTTTCAGAATAGTTGTTTGTGCGACAGCTTCGTTATCGTATTAGGTGATGTTTGACAATTAACTGATATTTAGGTGAGCGAATTATTTTTGTTCAATAAATGGATTTTCTTATAAGCAGCGATTAGTATTGCTGCGGATTTACGATATTGTCGAGTATCGCGTTTTCATGTATCCACTCCGTTTATTAAAAATTAGGAAGTTAGCATCAGCCATTTATGTGTTCGACTTGTCGACATAGCTGAAATATGAAGACCATTTTTGCTTATGTTCGGTAGGCTATAGTGATGAACGGAAGGAATGCTTAGTGTATTTCCAGAAGTTTTTACTTTCACATCTTCAGGTTTCCTATACTCTTTGATTCCCTTTGTTTAAATACCATGTGATTCCCTTAAGACCTATTGTGATCAGGGCCATGTAGTGAGATTTCGACGATGCTCCCCTAACATTGCATTGAATGAATCAATTTATCGCTTCATTGCTGCCTCAAGTTAGTGCTTAAAATGACAGATTTCTCCACTGCTATATTTTTTCTATCTAACCTACCACTAATTTCGACCTCTTATTTTTTGTTTTCAGCATTTGGACTTCCCGATTACGTTTCTACATGGTTCAAATTGACTCTGATACATATTTGGTAAGTTGGCGTATAAAGTTATTTTTTCCTTATGCAATCATTGAGTATATTCTTCGAGCATTAAGTGTAGAAACATCTAAATACTTTTGAAGCATAAAAACTTATAAATGGACAGATGTTATTCTGACTTATAACTGCATTCCATTAGCACATTTTTTGTAACAGATGCAATGTTTGAGGCGACTGTGTCGATTTGCAGTTGCTAAGATGCATATTTCATGAGTTCCTTGACTCTCAACATGAACATTTATAACTTTTTCCACTTGATTGCTCTTTTTTTATCATTTCAGCTTCCCCATCTACCCTACCGCTTTTTATCGCCTCAGCTTTTCCCATAAGGAAAGAAACCATCACTGAATTATTGAACGTTTCGTTGAATTGAGATGCTTTGAGGATGGTTCTTATGCGATTGCATGTTTCATTGGAAGCAGAGGCATATCTGCGTCTACGAAGTGGTCTTCTTGCAACAATGTGGTTGGATGTCGATAAAAGATTAGAGATTATAGGTGTATGTGGTTTTTGCTTTCTTATTTAGTAGCCGTCAATGACGATACTTTAAATTGATCGTTTAAAATATACAATGTCATTCTTATATCATATTGTTTTTTGAGCACAATTTAATATTAATTTTCACGCTACGGATTTACACTACTAGAAATGAATGTGTTTATTTTTCTTATCATTTTCCCTTCCAATGTTGCTCTGCTTCTTCTCCTTCTCACATTAGTGGCCGTTTCTAGCTGAGATGAGGCAATGGCGTATTGGATGTTATTTTTATCGCTAAGCACGTACTCGAGAACTGTGTGCGTTCACTTATATAAATATAGGTTCTATCAAAGCCATATGGTATTACTATAAATACGCTTGATTTGTATACACATGATCGGCAAAAAAAAAAAGAAAAAAAGGCATATATCTTATTCCCGC
The DNA here is from genome assembly GCA_006503575.1 of Baylisascaris schroederi. Taxonomy (NCBI): domain Eukaryota; kingdom Metazoa; phylum Nematoda; class Chromadorea; order Rhabditida; family Ascarididae; genus Baylisascaris; species Baylisascaris schroederi. The sequence goes on along the minus strand of QEWY01000769.1, from coordinate 236,865 downwards.
TGAATGTTTCTCACGGTGAGAGTTTAATTAATATGTTGCCGTTGTATGTTTTGGGCTGATGCAATAGCAAAATTTGGATGCAAAAAATATTAGTTGTTTGTTTATTAAAAAATTTCGTTTTCTCGTTTTAAAAGCAAAACGCTCTCTCATTTTTTTGCGTTGATATTGAAAGACTATAAATTTGCTATCGAAGAGTTGTGATTTAATTTTTAGGAAGAAATAAAGCAGACTCTAACTTCATATGGTGATATGAAGCATATGCATGGATTGCATCTTCAAACCCTATTGGAATACGACGAGGTAAGCATGGAAGCGTATCTTCAAAGTAGAGGATGAGATAACGGTACGGTTGATTGTTTTGCTAGTCTCTGCTCGATTTCTGCCGTCTATTTCATTGGTATGTGACATCAACAACACAGTATGAATTTTCATTTGTATGAATTACTTAGTGCACAATGGCTACTATTCACATTCGCTGAAAGAGCGTCAGATAACTGAAGATGGCCCAGTGTAAAGGTCATTCAGGTTTAAAGTAGTTTTCAATTTTGATATTATTGAATAATAGAGTAACCAAACTTAAGAAACCGCCGTCAGCGGTTTAGGGTCTTCCTGATCGTGGAATGTTTCCCCTAACCGATCATCGACGATGGCGACTTTTAGGAATCTCAATAAGTTCGACTGAATACTACACCAAAATGAACGCCACTAAGGGTTGGGGGTCATTTTATGAGGGAACAACTACGGCTATTTTGAAATTTTGAAGTTTTGAACTCATTTCCTTTAGGGTTTTCTCTCGGACGATACTGTTTTGGCTGGTGCAGTGTGGCGATGTTTATATTTACAGAGGACATGTGATCCAATTCACATCAATAGGGTCATCCTTTATATGCGATCGACGGTCAGTCGTTAATTTTTTACTCATTTAACACATCTGAGTCTATTCATTATTATTAGGTTTTAGAGTCGTCGAAGACATTTTAATACTCAAAATTGGTTTAGTGAACAAAGTTATGTTGTGATTCCGATATGAAACTTAAATATGCCAATGAAATTTGCGCAGAAGATTGCAACTGCTGAGTGAACAATTGTCTTGTTTGAAATAGCGATCCTGAAAGCTGCTGATTAGAAATTAGGCTTGCCCCCCCCCCCCCTCCCACCTCGTCTTGATCCCCCCGCATCGCCATTTTTTCGTTTTGCTTTGTGCTATTTCGCCCTTCATATAATTTGCTCAAATTGGCGCAAGGCATTTACGTAACAAGGGGGAGGAGATACTCTTCCTCCTGTATAAACCGTTATCTGCTTTCACTTTATAACCAGATTTTATTTAAAGCGCACCGCTTCCAATGTCTACAACTGCGCCAATCACTATATTTTGTAGATTTTTTTTTTGAACCGAAATATGGAATTTCTCCGTTTTCTTTGTTTATGAGATATCATCTCGTATTCCGTTTATCTATACTTTATTGTGAATATTTTCCTAGTCAAATATTGGAGAAGAAGTTAAATTATATGGAATGGGTTCTACTCAAGGTTTTACGATAATTCGATGTTACATTCCGAATTCAGGTTGCATATTTGGATACTCTCGATTTAAACGATATTCTCGTGGATGGAATAAAGGAATGGAAAACCGTAAAGCCGACGATAGGTGAAGTGAGAAGCGAGCGGAAACAAAAAGAATCAGTTGTCGGCTCTATATGAATTCGATCTCTGATGGAATGTATTGATGATCCATCCCATTTTGGCTGAATCTGTCTCGTCCAACGCGTGATTTCCTCTTCTGGCCAATTTCCATGTAATTTTTCCAGTGTGTAACTCATAATCATTTTTGCATATTTAAACACTTTATGCTCAGTTAAACAAACGCGGATGTTGGTTTTAGGGCAGAGAAGAGAGGTGTTTTATGTGACCATTCAAACTAAGATTATAAATATTCCCTTATTATAGGGAGGGATTTTATGAGTTATCGCAGCTGTTATTTTATTATATCGATAGAACAAATCGTTTAGTTGTGTTGCTCGATCGTACAACGATTGTTTATTTATATATAAGGAATGTTGATTGCTTTTGATGGCTGTCACATTTGTCATATTTCATAAAAATTGACAAAATTTTCTATCGAAAAAAAATGCATTGCAGAAATTATATTTTCACATCGATATATGAATAATATAACAGATTCTTGAGAGCGATTTTTTAGCTATAATATTTGTAATATCGCTCAATAATTTTTGTAAGGAAATACTTAATCAATACGTCTTATATACATCAATCCATGAGTTTATTCGAGTTTCATCACTATTTGTTTTAAACCTTCTAGGGAGATTTAGAAAATGAACCACGTTTGCCATTATAAGCTGTATAATTTTACCGTCATCTTGAATCTGCAGTAAATTTCCCCCAAAGACTAAGATATAGAAATGCTGTAATGTTATTGGCACCTGTATGTATTCAAGCATGTATTCTATTCATTCGAATGGTCAACGTAAATCTTGAGATGTTTATTGGATTCTATTTCCAATTTTTAGTGTATTTAGGCTTCATTTTGTCAATTTGATTAATAGCTAAGGTATTTGTTTGATCTGTTTATAAGTGTCACATTATATGCCTTTGCTTTTGTTGATTCGACATAGTCTTCAGTTAACTATTTGATTTCGTCGAAGTGCCTTTATTTTATTTTTTGTTGTAACTTTATTTTGCAAAATTTCTTACAAATTAGCATGCAAATGGTTCTAAGATTTAGAAAGCCTTTTTTCGATTCTCGTTAACCATTTCCGTCTTCCGTTTATGTTGAATTCTGTTAGAATATTTGCTAGCGCAAAACGAGCATAGTGTGTTGCCTCTATCGTTTGGGAAATGCACATGGAGAAGAAGTTAAATTATATGGAATGGGTTCTACTCAAGGTTTTACGATAATTCGATGTTACATTCCGAATTCAGGTTGCATATTTGGATACTCTCGATTTAAACGATATTCTCGTGGATGGAATAAAGGAATGGAAAACCGTAAAGCCGACGATAGGTGAAGTGAGAAGCGAGCGGAAACAAAAAGAATCAGTTGTCGGCTCTATATGAATTCGATCTCTGATGGAATGTATTGATGATCCATCCCATTTTGGCTGAATCTGTCTCGTCCAACGCGTGATTTCCTCTTCTGGCCAATTTCCATGTAATTTTTCCAGTGTGTAACTCATAATCATTTTTGCATATTTAAACACTTTATGCTCAGTTAAACAAACGCGGATGTTGGTTTTAGGGCAGAGAAGAGAGGTGTTTTATGTGACCATTCAAACTAAGATTATAAATATTCCCTTATTATAGGGAGGGATTTTATGAGTTATCGCAGCTGTTATTTTATTATATCGATAGAACAAATCGTTTAGTTGTGTTGCTCGATCGTACAACGATTGTTTATTTATATATAAGGAATGTTGATTGCTTTTGATGGCTGTCACATTTGTCATATTTCATAAAAATTGACAAAATTTTCTATCGAAAAAAAATGCATTGCAGAAATTATATTTTCACATCGATATATGAATAATATAACAGATTCTTGAGAGCGATTTTTTAGCTATAATATTTGTAATATCGCTCAATAATTTTTGTAAGGAAATACTTAATCAATACGTCTTATATACATCAATCCATGAGTTTATTCGAGTTTCATCACTATTTGTTTTAAACCTTCTAGGGAGATTTAGAAAATGAACCACGTTTGCCATTATAAGCTGTATAATTTTACCGTCATCTTGAATCTGCAGTAAATTTCCCCCAAAGACTAAGATATAGAAATGCTGTAATGTTATTGGCACCTGTATGTATTCAAGCATGTATTCTATTCATTCGAATGGTCAACGTAAATCTTGAGATGTTTATTGGATTCTATTTCCAATTTTTAGTGTATTTAGGCTTCATTTTGTCAATTTGATTAATAGCTAAGGTATTTGTTTGATCTGTTTATAAGTGTCACATTATATGCCTTTGCTTTTGTTGATTCGACATAGTCTTCAGTTAACTATTTGATTTCGTCGAAGTGCCTTTATTTTATTTTTTGTTGTAACTTTATTTTGCAAAATTTCTTACAAATTAGCATGCAAATGGTTCTAAGATTTAGAAAGCCTTTTTTCGATTCTCGTTAACCATTTCCGTCTTCCGTTTATGTTGAATTCTGTTAGAATATTTGCTAGCGCAAAACGAGCATAGTGTGTTGCCTCTATCGTTTGGGAAATGCACAGTACTCGACTGCACAATGCAATACAGTAGTGCACAATGTACAGTACAACAATACTCGACTCTTAAGGTGAATGACGAACGTCTCAAGAATAGAAGAGAATAAGAACTGCTTTTTATTCTTTCATTGGTATTAAGGGGGTTCTTCACAGTCTTGAGTACTCGACTTTTTTCTTATAAGGATCCCTGTTTGAAGGAGTGATTTTTCCTAGATTTTCTCTCGCCAAAGCTTAAAAAACTTTCAAGGAAAGGGGAGAGGGATAGTTACATATTTATAAATTGAATCGTTGTGAAAAGTGTACTCTAATTTAGTCATTTTTACTTGCCTCAAATTTTATGGCAAGAGTATTTATTTGCTATTGAACTGTGAACTATTCTTAACGTCCTTCAAATATATAGGTGAAGGATTATAAGTCAGTTACCTGCTATAAGTTTTTTATAGTTATTCAACTGGCATATACGTGATATATAACGAATTATATCGTTATCTATTCTTTTCATATGCTATGAAGTCGATTTTAGTACATTAGAATATTTTATCCATTTTATATATACTAGCTATTGGCTACCTCTTCTATTGCATATTCCATCATATGCGATGAAGTATATGTTTCGCCAAATAAACACAGGTCATATTCTCATTGCTTTTAGCGACACTTCAACTTAAAGCATTTCCTGTCAAAGGAAACATTTCACTATGTATTCACTGATGGACGTTGGAAAGCATAAATATTTTAGTGATATGTGGTCTTGAAATCCATATAAAACTAATCGTATAACATATGGTGCAAGAAAACTACCGCTGATGGCGGCATCTGTTTTCAAGATTACATTCTTCCGGGATTTCGTTTTTCCATTGTTCCCTAAACTATTTTTCGAACTATGTGATTCAAACTTTCTATTCTTAGGAGTTGCTCGTAGGAGTTGCCTTTTAACCAGAGAATCCCAGCACCGCAAGATTCCTCCATATTTTTTGTGCAATTCTTCAACACAACATCTAGAAGGTGACGGGATTTGCAGAGTCGAATGGGCGTTTTATATCTGCACTTAGTCTGTGTTTTTTTTTCAGTCTACTTATCTCAGGTCACATTTTTCTTGACTGTAATGTTGAGATTGCTTAAGAAAAAACACGAAAAAAATTTATGAACCCATCGACGGAAAGGTGTAACAAATGTTATTTTTCAGAGGCGGAGATAGTGATATACTACGCAATGGACTTTTCAATTTAATCTCCATTTTGATCTCTATATCTTGATTTCACACCTGTTTTTGTGGTCGAAATCCCTCGGATCTCGTGCTGTTGAAGCAGAATATTGACACTTTTTTGTAGCAAACTTCCTATCATTAGTAGTGCTAAGACAGTCGCAATATTTCACGGATGGAGCTTATCGGCTTTGTCGACCTTGAAAGATGTCGAAATAACAGGATACCCATACTTCCCTTCCTCTCAGCTCCCTCTTAAATGGCCGACAAAAGCATGATGCAATGCTCTTATAAAGTTGAAGTGATAACTGTTGAAGCATTCTATATGCAATACGCACCATAACTATTTAATTTTATCAAAGAATTCCTCTGCTAAGCGACGATTTAATAAGATCGCCAATGCAAGGGCGTTTTTCGTGAAGAACTTATGCTATTACTAGAATTTATTTAAAATATGACAAATTGGCAATTTTTTAAGTAATGGCAAATTGTAAGGTTTGGGCATTCCCTCATTTCCAATAAAAACAGTCATCCTTCTATTGTTTATAACGATTTTGAAAGAATGTCATTTATGTACTATTTGAAGGGAAAGAACGATGTGGAATCAGATTTTGTGAAGTTTTAAAGCAGCTGATTGCTTTAATTGAGAAGGACATTGATTTGTGATTGAACGGTAGATTGCTACATATTGACGAATCGAATAGCTGGGATAATTAATTTATGTTACCAAAAAGAATATACTATACTGCATAGGCTCAAGCAACTCAGCAAATTGTTGATTCTCATTAACTGTACGCAAGAACGATAAATAAAGCATTAGTTGAATAATGTGTTTAGCAATGGCAACTGTTCGTTAATATGTTTCCATATTGTTCTCTTTTTTTTAGCTTTGATAGCCGAATAAACGAGTCAATAGAGCAGCCGCTTCCTTTGAGTGTTTTTCAATCGTTCTCTAGCATAAAACCTCTGAAATAGCACATTGTTGAATTGAGACATGCTGTGCAATTCGATCACTGTCTATTGAATGAGGGTGTGCGTTGCGCTTCGTTAGCTGCTTTCAACCCTCCAACTTAACGCTCAACTGAGTAGTGCGAGCTCCAGCTGCTAAAGCCTTGAGCGAAAGGCGCTATTGCTAAACTAACTGCTCTTGCATTCGTTTCTCGCAAGGTAGGAGTTTTTTTTTGTGGTTTTCTTCAGCTGAGTGATAGGTTCATTTCCACTTGCACATCCTTGCAATCCATCAGCTGATCGGTTTAATCGATTGATTGTTTGTTTCGATCAGTGAAGTGATCATTCGATGATTTGTCAATAGTTATTTTTCTGATTTGTCAATAATTATTTTTATGTAATTCTTTCGATCAGCCTTTATCATGCTTCAATTTAATGACCCTCATTGCTGTGCCGTTTCGTTATTTCATTTTTATTTATTTATTTATTTATTTTATTCTATTTTATTTTATTCATTTATTTTGGATATTTTATTCATTTATTTTGGAGGATTACAAAACAATAGATCAAACAAAATACAACTACCGTTACCTGCTTTCTTGTTGTGGAATGCTACATATCGCTTGCACTATTAGGTCTGATCTGAATGGGTTTGCTAATCTCTACTTCTGAAAAGTTGGCTTAATAGCGGTGATAAGTGCATAAGGATGATAATGCTGCCACTATTAGCAAAGAATAATCCACGCATATATTCGCTGATATAATGCGATCACTAATATGGGTGCAGAAAAATGATATTTAATTTATATAAATTCTTGTTTAATGCGCTCCTACAAAGTTTTCACATCGCCATCTCATATTTATACTACTAATGTTGAAAATTGCGACAAAGTTAATCCTCAGCATCGTTCTATCACCAACCGAACATGACCAAAAGGCGACTTCCCGATTTTCGATTCGTTTGACATGTTCACTTCTGCTCAACAATTTGTTATTAGGCATCTTCCTATTGTTTCTATTTGTTCGATAATCGAATGAGCTGATAGGTTAACGCACACCGTCACTAACTTCTGTGGTAGTGTTCGATTAGTTGCCTATCTATGTTTATGGGTATAGTGGCGAGTAAGTTCGTTGTTGAAAGAGTAGGAAACAACGTTACTGTGCATTTTTATTCTTATATCATTACGACATTGTTTCTGCGTTTATCTACCTGTTCGATAGTACTAGCCGAGAAACCACAAAAGTCAAAGTTGCCAGCTTCGATAGTATTAACAGGTTGATGTGAATATTCGATGGTATGCGGGAGAAAAGATATATACTTTAAAGAAACAATTATATACATCTATAAATGTTAAATATGCCTTTACATTTATGTTGCACGAATCAAATCGAATTTTACAGTCGACAGATCAAAAAAAATTTTTTTTCAACGAAGTGTTTATACGAAAGATTGAATCAGTTAAAATGTGAGTATTTTATTGCACAATTTTTTTTCTTGCCCACAATTCATAGAGGCATCGTTCTGATAAGCGCGATAACAAGAATGGCCATTGTTCAAGCTTCTGTGACATACCTTTCCACTGGTGTACTCCTCGAGGCACTATGGAACCGTGCACCTATATTGTGGTGTAACGATTTTCTAGGCATTAATCAATTGGATGCTATAAGCTTATCGATAGTGAACGCAAGAATAGTGAAAAATGTTGAAATGAACACATAAGAGCCGAAACATGACCACCTCTAACATCTATAAATTAATCTTAACCTTGCTGTCATACCTCCAACTTGTGTTGTTTAGGAAGATCTTTTGCAGTCTTTTTTTTCACTTTCAACTTCACTTCAAGTTCCTTATTTAGCTATCTTAACATTTTCTTTATCTTTTTCTTCTCCAGAATTTTTTTTTTTTCAAAATTTTGCACCTCTTAGTTCTAGCTTCTACTGCTCTTGCTATATTTAGCAGTTTTTTTCGGCTTTATTATTCGTTCTGAGAGATTTTTGATGCTTATTTAACAAAAATTTCAGTCTATCATTAAACAAGACCTACAAATTTATTGTTTCATCGATGTCATATCCATTTTTTTCATTGCCATCGACTATTTCAGTTCGACGAGGCAATCCACATGCTCATAATAATTATTATGAATTTGAATAAATTTTCTTCTCCATAGTTCGATGCAATCCCTCAACCAAAGAATCATCTTATAAACATAAATGATTGTTTGTTAATGAAATACAACCGAGATTATTCAATATTCCGTTTCTTTCGTTTTCAACAAATCAATAAATATTATGCTTGCATACATACGCACTAACTTGCATACATATCTTTATGCCAATAATTGCATCTAATTCTAAGATGGAATCTCTTTTTTAGTTTTTTTCTATACAAATAGTTTTTTCTCAAAAATAAATATTGCAAGCGATTCATTATATAATTTAAATTGTGCTGTCGTGAACAAACGAGGTTGATCGTCGTATGTAGACGACAGAAAACAGAATGGAAAGATCGATGATTTATTAGAAAAGAGATCAACAGACTTAAGGTCACGATGCACCTGGAGTAAAACTAACAAGCTGCGCAGGCCTGTCACAAAACTGGCAGTATGAAAACAATAAACGAAACAAGGACAATCAAAAGCGGCAACTTTGATGGTGGGCAGGTTGGGCGACTTGAGTGATATTGTACGCGCTAAGAGCGGGGTACAACTTTAGAATGTGGCACCTTTTGCCAACTGTGGCAGGGCCCGATACAATGAAGCGCAACACAAACCACACGGAACACGAGGTGTCGGGCGACTGCTTTCGTGCCGACACCAGGTTATCAGGTTATCAATGTACCTTAGCCTAACTCATGCGGTTGACTGTTGTTCACCGCAATTTGTTTTCCTGCGCTGTCGATGATTTTCTCTTTCTGCTTGCCGACTTCTCTGCCGGGCTCGCAGCTACTCGAGAACTTCACACTGGATCAATTACAATTGGTTATGTAAAGAAACTGGCCTGATTTGACGAGGGCTCATCCACTTGCGCCCTTCTCTTTTTTTCAGCCAAATCTTTACCAACCTCTGGTTGGCTCGTCCCAAGTTTGCTTACACGGTTCGGAGGATACCTCCCTGCTCTGTGATCGCCCAACACCTCAAACTTGGGTAAATAAACCTTTGACTTAGTTTAAAAGCAACGCAAAAACGCGACATAATCGAAAGACAATTATACAATCATCATGAAACTTGACCTGACCCAGAATGAAGTGATTTTGGTGGTGAGGTAATAAAGGAGGTACGAACAAATGGCAAGAAGAATGCAAAACGTCAAAGCTAATGACGAGATCGCAGAACTTAGACGCAAGCAACAAGGAACGATGAGAATCGAGTTGAAATACAAGAAAAAACAACAACAAACGAAAAAGTGATGACGAGTAACGCAAACCCTCTACGCTTACACACGACCGCAACGCCGCTTGAGGAAGACAATATAGTCGCTACAGCCAGAGGTCAACTTAGATCGTTCTGTGAGTCACCGCGTTGAAACACAGTTTGAGTTATTGTCTGCAGCAGCTAAGTAACTCACTCGCGTATCTTCGCGACATGTGCAATGAATTCAATATCTCGTCTCAATAAGCCGTATCACACTAAGCAATGCTTACTGCATCTGTATTGATGCAATTATTAAACACTAACGCAATAATTAGTGGTCATATTTAGTTGACATTCTACTCATTCCGTTTCTATGTAACGTCCTATTAAGCTAGACGGTTTTCGAAGATTAATGGGGAAATTGTAAGCAACTGCCTTCTTCTAATACATTTTTTTTCTAATGATACAGCAAGTTTAATTTCGCCACATTTATGGGCAAAAAAACATCTGTTAGCAAAAATAAGAACGAAATAATTGCTATTGCGTGCAAATATGCGGCTTATTTGATAGTCATTATTTCAGTGTAACATCAATTAGACACTACTCAATGAAGTGCTGATAAATTAGAGTATGTCGATTTAAACATAGAGTTGTGTTCAGATATCAACGTGTAGAAATATCCATAGATGAGTGCAAAAAAAAAGAAGAAGAAGATGCAGATAGAAGCAATAACAATCTCTGAGAGGAAATGGAGAGATGATTTGAATATTAGGATCTCAAAGGAAAAGAGCATTAAAGTGATATAGGGTACTGAAAATGAAATTCCGCTCGATTTGATATGATCATCTATGAACGAGAAGACACTGGATATTTTTGCGGCATTTTTTTTTTTGCAATGATACTACTTCGCTATTCATCGGAGTGGTACTTGTATCATTTCCTAATAGAATATTTTAGATGCAGAAATGGAACGTGAAAGATTATAGCTCTTATATTTAATAATAAATTTCATATATATCGTTTTGTGATGCTTAGAGGTGAATCCATAATCGGGATCGTCATATCGCTTAAGAATTGCTCGAAATATTATTCGCTAAGAACGAGAATCAACGTAGATTACCAATGTGAGATTCATCAACGAGAGCACTTCAGTGTTATTGATTACATACCTAACGAGATAGGAACGAAATCAGCAATTATTGCCCATAAAATGATTACTCGTCCGTTGTATGTTCGAGTGATTATTCGATCTATTTCGAGTGGTGCACTTTATGGATGACCAACTTTATTGCATTACAACGAAAAAGCTGCACATGATATCCAGACCCTCATGGATCGAATGTTTTCCTCGCATTTTCTTTCATAAATGAAGGAAACATGTTATGAGTTTCGTAGTAAATACAACCATCTTGAACGATTTGAACAAACATTGCACTATGTTAATAAGTGTGTGTGTGTGTGTGTGTGACGAATGCTTAATTAAAAACATCTGAAAATGATGCAGAATAATCGATATTCAGGATATTCATCAATTGGGAAAAGAAATTTGAAAAGAAGATTCATCCAGAAGGAAAATAAGCGGATTTTTTGGAATTATTTAACTGTTGTGTTAAGCGTTTTTTCAACATTCGAGAATGGAGTTGATTTATGTGAGGTGAAATTTAGGCAATATATCTCGGAGCAGAGTTATCAAACGGATTGATAAGAAAATTTCCCAATTTCCCAATGTTGCAGTCGATTTGAAATTGGCTGTTTTATTTGAGAAACTTAGGAGAATTCAACAAAATGCATTGTTATAATATGCCACCAAATATATGGTGCATCATGTAATATAAATTTTGTTAATATGTTCAAAAGAGAGCACACCGCATTATGAGGGTGGTACCAATTTATAGCAAATGAAGAGAGTCAAAGGACGTCAATTAATTGACTTTAAGAGCATCTGGGATATGCCGAGTAGTACTTCAGTTTAGGTGTACAACAAAAGTGTTTAGGCACGTGGTGTTCGCTCTTAGCGTACCTGGAGAAGGATTTAGCAACACTCTGCACCCTTTTGATTCATTCGGTTGAATCACTGCCCTTGTGGAGGACTGCCACTACTATTAACGATATCCGGGACGTTGAGTGTTAAAATATGCGGTTACTTCAGTCAACATTCAACAGATCAACCAAGAGAAAAAATTAGTAGAGGTGACAAGTAATAAAAAATTTTGTACCGTTTTCGAAAATACAACATGCTTTCGATCAATGCGCTCATAGTTCATTATAGATTAGCTGCTTCCATTCATAAGAATGATTATTTATACTTTCTCATGCTCATCAATAGAAATATCAATTAGTTGCTGGTTGACAGCATATTGAGATATATTGCGTTAAGACCTTCTTATATAGAAATTAGTAATGCTTGTGGATTAAGAGCTTATTAAAATTGAAATTACATAGAGTATTATTGTGGAGTGCGATAGATAATTACTCATGTTAATACTACTACTTAAGTTAGCTTGATTACAACAATAAATCACTGAATGTTATATTGCATTTGTGATTTATATGCCGTTGATTATTTATTATTATTATTGTTATTATTATTATTGTTATTATTACTATTACTATCATTAATTTATCTTTGAATTTGTCATTATCACATCGAATCCTCTCAATTATCGCAAATATATCCCTATGCTTCTCATAATTAAAGAATGGTTATGGTAAATGCCACGATGGATGAATGAATTAGGTAACGATTTGCATTTAAAATACGATAGCGTCCNTATTTTGTTGCGAATGTAGTGATCGTAATGTTTTGGTAGGGAGGCCAATACATAGGGAGTAAGACAACGTACTAAAGTGCGTCAAGTGATGGTTTCTAGATCGACGGTGCTTGCTTCTTTTTCCATTCATTCCTCTCAAATTTCTTCGTTTGTTTGCATTTCTTTCCGACTTTTCTCTGTATTCTTTTACTCTCTAATGCAGCACACATATTAGATGCAAAGAATAAGTTGAGCCAGTATGAAGCCATGAAAAAGATTGTAGGCATCATTCATAGTATGCACTATCATCCGTTAACACAGCCAGCAGATGCCGACATGCACATACACCCACATACGCAGACATACACAAACATACGCAATATACATTGGCATTCACTTTGTAGCGGCGCTTATTTGAGTTTTTCTTGTGCTCGGCGGCTTGCCTCAATTCAATAAAACATCACGTTGAACAAACGTCTTCGCGGCTGCCATTCATTCTCGAGACCCACATTGATTTTTTCATTGTCGTCTGTTAGTGGATCATCGTAATTCTTTAGATCTAAACTCCGCTTCTTTTTTTTTTCGATACGTAGCTTATTTTTCCGTGCTTGCGACTTTACATTGCATATGTTATCGCATTTGCCAACGATGAATTGCATTTACAATGAAAAATTGCATTTGTCAACAATGAATTGCATTTGCAATGAAAAATTGCATTTGTCAACTGTGAATTGCATTTGTCAACTGTGAATTGCATTTGTCAACTGTTAATTGCATTTGTCAACTGTGAATTGCATTTGTCAACGGTGAGAAGTTCTGACTCTTTCGAGGACACTGATCTCATAGAATAGGCTCAAGGCGGCTCAAAAGAAGTGCATATGCGTATAAATATCAGCTACGTAATAAAGATTTTGTCTCAATGATTGCATATATTTTTGTAATATTTATTTTCGAGTAGTGCCTGCTATATGGGGAATATATAACATATGATTAACGAATCCATTACTTGATCCTAATCGTTTTCTCGGGTTTTTCTGTTTTTCTCCCAACGTTTGGGGAAACGACTTTTTCAGTTGGTATGTAGATTGTTCTCCCGAGTGAGATTGAGGGGAAAAATAAAAATGTTAAGTTCCATACGATGTTTTCAAGTATGCTTCCTTCAAACTGTTTCACTTTCTACAGTGTCGTGCAAATGAAAACAAATTTTGTTTGCAAGATAAGTAGGATCGAATCGTTTGTTGCAATAGAAAGGTACGTTTGTTTTGTATTTTGGAGAAGAGGTGATTGCATGGTGTAGGGGAGGCGATAACGTTGGCCAAATTTGCTTGAGGAAGAAGCGACCAGTACAGCAACTTTCATGAGGATCAAGATTAATGCATCGAAAACTTTAGAAGCGAATTTTCAATGGTAACGTTGCATTCGACGGATTTCTACCGCATCCTCTAAAATGTGTTTTACAATTTAAGTAGTATAAATATTTGTTGAAACATTTCGTTGACGTTTTTTCTGACAATGAACGCAGTGCATTGCAAGGCACATTGCGATATTGTTCGCAATTTCCGGTTTTATATGGTATTTTATCAAAATTCAAACTATCCTCATGAGTAGTCGTCTATGAAGCTTCATTAAAAAATAAAAAATTGTAGTTGAGATATTTAGAAAAGCAAAAATTTCATAAAATCAAATTTAAAAAATAAATAAAGAGGGAATGGGAGCTTCAGCAGGAGCGAAATGTGAAAGTATTGCATCGAATAGTTGAGTTGGAGAGAATAAAAAAGCTGAATCACATCAAAGAACACGACATAAACGAATGGAAGCATATAGAACGGAGGAGATATATAACAACAGCATCAGAAGTCGGATTTGGAGATTGGCAAGAAATTGAAAACTTTGTAGTCGGCAGCTAAGCATTGAGAAGCTATTGCTAGAAAATATTTCAATCGGTAGAATATTCGAAACGTTGTTAATATTTTCAGGTAGGAAAATGCTAAGGCAGTTCGATAGTCAGTAAGAGGTCAGTAAGTCCTTGGAGAATTCCAAGAAGACGATTCATATAAAACGCTTCTGTTGCATGTTCCTTACATAGGTTCATAACTACTACGTTATCAGGTTTCAAGAATATTTACTAAGCCTTTATGCAAAAATGATTAGAGATAGATGATGAATCAATAAGGCGCATACCGAGATACTGGTCTACAGTCTCTTGGCAAGAAGCATGCACGATCCAAATAGCAACTATGAACGCTTTTGTCGAAGTGTAACTGTACTGAGTCTTTCATTTCATGCCACGTTGAAGAAAATTCCCCCATCACTTATAACCGGAAATCTGAGCGCGGATTTCCATCGAGATGACATGTGTTTTCATGACATGATTCCGCACTTAACTTATGATGTTCTTAAGCGACCACGTCCAGTTGTCTGCTTCTTGACCATTCGTAAGATGGTGTTAAATCATGCTAAAACGTGCGAAGGTCAGTGGAGGTCAATAGAGGTCAGGCTAGAGTCGTCGATGGTCCATCAATTTTTCCAGATCATCGGCAGATAGTTTGCACCTGCTTGATTATTTACATAGATGAAAAATAGAATAGACCTAAGAAGCTCACCTTGTAGTGGATCATAAGAAAGAAAAAGATAAATCAGAGAACACGAAAACTACGATGTACGGCTTTTTAGTTTTCGTCTTCAGATGGTGTGGTCACTGTTTTTGCAAAGGCAGTTGGCATTACAACGATTAATTATGGACGTCTTCAAGTACCCACTTCCTGGTGGGTTTGCTATGGTAGGCAACATCAAATGCCTTAGCATTGCCTCTGTATATATTTGTGAACAGGCTGTTTGATGAGGGGAGGATTTACTGGAGAGTAGACACGGTCCTAAGAGGATTCAAACTAATTCATATTCAATTAATTTTTGATAAAAATTTTCGTTAGCTCATGAACGCATGGGATAAGACTTTTAACTTCAAATTATAAACTTAGTGAACAATATTTGGAAATATTTTTCGATAGTGGTCCTTTTTTTTTCCAAAAATCGGACTACAGCAGATTTGCTACACAAACATTAAGAAGGTGAGTACAAAGTAGCACTGCAACTGGAGGCAAAGACCATCCTAAAAGATTCATCAGCAGTGTGATGTTAGGGAATCAGAAATATAAGGTGGTTTATCACTCATATAGGTGAAACGTCTTTAACGTAGTTTCATTGTTTGTGTCAGTGAAATCGTCTTTCTTCTAGCAGCGTTTATAAAAGTCTATTAGAGTCATATTATCGGCCTAGAATCTATGCATGAATGAATTGATAAAAAATCTCCGCTTGACCGTTCCATCTCAACGCAGTGATTCGTCAGTGTTATTGTTGTGGCCGATTGCAGGTGCATTCTTAACCTTTGTGCTCATACAACGAATGACCACCTCCGGATCACCCAAATAAGCGAGTCTCTTCTCGCAATTCGTTGCGTGTTCATTTTCCTCCGAGGTATTTTACTGAATAGCTTATAAAAAAGAAGTTATGGGCGATTAAAATAGCATTTAATGCATTTCGCTGCCTTTGTTTCTATATGCTTAATTAGCAAAACCATCAACAAATTCGCAGTGTCTTAAAACCACAATTTTTGCTTCTCACTTCCGACACACGTTGGCTTTTATTCGGCATGTCTTTAACGACGACTGCAGAGATTCTTTGTACAAAAATTGACTGTGAGTGGACTCAAAAAGAATTGTGAACAAGCGATATATTTTTGACTGCTTCTAATGGAGGTTAAGCATTTCATTTTTTATTACTTTTTTTTCAACGAAGCAATTTCGGAAGACCTATGCATAAATTCCATTTACTCTCCCAATTGTTCGTCCTGCAACGCCCCTACTCATTGATGCTGATTGAAAGAAAGGATTTTTTTTTTCGACGAGAAACACTTTGGGTAAATCAGCCAATTAGGTGATATTGCTAATCTTCATGATACCGAATAGTTGAATTTTACACTGCTCTTTGTCGTTCTTCCTCGTGCAAAACTGAAATGGTTGAGAATTGTATTCAAATGCGCAAAAAACATAAAATAGAAAAACAGAAATTCTTTGATAGTTTATTGAAAGAGTGTGAGTGGAAGAGAATTTGTGCAGCGTGATACGTGCTAATCTATGAAAGAAACAAATGGGGATGGCGTTTCCTTGTGGACTGTCATTCAATTCTTAATCAACAAACACTTTTCTTGCCGACTACTGATTAATGGTTGAAGTTGGCTTTTCAGCGTTTTTCTTCCAGTTACAGCTTTAAAAAAAAAGAAAAAAAAAGCACGCATAGCCATTTTTTCTGCTAAAGTGCCCAATCAATACGATAGCTTTCTTCTCTGAGGAGCGGTAAAGAATTTCAAAACTGAGACGAATGTTGAGCGAAATTTAGAGGCGACTTAAATCAACCGGTTTAGCAACATTAAAACTTGAATCTTCTTTAAAAGCATAGCGTTAAAACATATAGTGCAATCCGCCTCGAGATGTCTCGAAGTAATTAGCATGTGTAACACGAAATCTGATTTCTATAGCAATGATCACCAAGCGGATTACACAGCGAGAACAATTTCACCTATTTCCGTTTGCCAATTTTGATCGAATTCACCTCTAAAAATCTTGATTTTTTTTCACTGGATTGTGATCATCACGAACTCGATATCACATAGCTACAAGAAGCAGCAGCCAGGTTGTTGTTTTGATGCGATTTGACGCCTGTTATCTAATGTAATAAGACGAGCTGCATTTTACTTGCCATTTCGAGTGTCACTCAGTATGTTTATAGCCTCATCTGTTGTTTAAAATGTTAATACAGCATAGATCGATGTATGAGCTTGCTGGTGTAATGTGCGTTTGCTTAAGGAGAATTTCAATACAATTCTATGTCATGTTTCTTAAAGACTTTGCTACTTTTACTGGAAACTTTAAACTTTGTTCATATGTGATAGTGAAATGCTGAAAAGCAATTAGTGTCGATCAACTCAACTTTTATTAAAGGACGCAATATCTCGAAGCGGAAAGAGGTAGGAGGTATATCGAGAGGTTGTTGAGTGATGGCTTTGAAAAGTTCAAACAGATGTCGATGTAATGCTTTTTCGAGCGATCGTCAATGAGGCAACCCTTCGTTGAAGCGGCGAATAACTCCACCGCTTGTGAAATCCTTGCTGCATAAGCTTGCGTACACTTCGTTCGCCGCTCTCGATTCCTCTAATTTAGGCTAGTAATCCGCCCGCATCTACCGCTCGTTCACTTCTTAATCAGGCTGAAACTTCGTCTTCCTAACATTATCTTGATTGTCCATTTGTGATTGGGTTGCTTTAATCAGCTGTGTATTAATGTATATAGCAACGTGATTACGCTTCTCAGATGAGTGCATTCATACATTTTCGGCATTTCCACATTTACAATTTTTTTTCCATATTACAGTTTTTCTCTTTTGCATAAATTTTCATAAGATGGAGTGCTGATAATTCCGTCGTTTTCAGTGATTGTAACTATCGGTTGCTTTATGGAATTTCTTACTGTTACTGATCAAACATGTAACTTTGTTGTTGCAAGTAGATGGGGTATAGGTCAAAGGAATAATGAGGCGTTTATTTTACGTTTGAGATTTTTACACCACACCGTCTTGTCTAGAGACTGAAAAAGGTTGAACATTACAGCATGAAAGAGAACAGAGCTGTATTGAAATCGCGCATGATAACGTGAGAGGCGTATTTCGTTTGTCAATTAACGGTGCAGCTGCTCTTATCAGTAAAAACGTTAGCAAGCGTAAAAATATTGCCACATTAACGAAACAACAAAGAGTGTGCGAAACATAAACTTGAGATGTTCATCTAAAATTAAGTGAGTCTTCATGGCCCATTAATGTCTATTATTTTAAATTGAACGAACGGAATGAGCGGCTATTCAATTGTATGTTTGTCGCATTCTTCCGCACATTCCATTTGCGAAAGGGCATTGTGACGAAATTGAGCATGTGTGGAAGTATGTGTATGTCTGTCAGTTCAGTACTTGCATCTTTGGAACCAATGAAATAATTCTCTCGAGTTTCTGCAGGTGGGATTTCCATTTTACACCGATTGAACCGCAAAAAAACCGTTTTTTTTTTTTGGTGATTCATGCGAGCATTCGGAATCGATAAAATGTGCGTCTAGTATTGTGCATATTTTCTTACTGACATCTTACGGAGTTGGTTACTCATAAGAGAGTAGAGAGAATGAGTCATTGCTTTGATATTATACTGCCTCCTCCCATTTTTTTTTGGTGATTCATGCGAGCATTCGGAATCGATAAAATGTGCGTCTAGTATTGTGCATATTTTCTTACTGACATCTTACGGAGTTGGTTACTCATAAGAGAGTAGAGAGAATGAGTCATTGCTTTGATATTATACTGCCTCCTCCCATTTGGTTCACCGCTTGTCTTTACATAAATTGAAAGGAGTGAGTTATTCGAATGAAAAAAAAGCACTCAAATAGTGGAAAATTCAATTATATGATTGCGCTGAAGAGAATTTCTGCTCTATTTCGCAAGAATTGCTCATAAAAATTCAACGAAAAATGCCGAATTGATGCTAGTAATGACAATTCGACTAATGTGACTTGTTGCATTTTAAGTCGATGCGATTAAACATCTGTTGTGGAATTATCATCGTTGAAAAAAAATCCACCGAAAATTAGTGGGAATTAGAATGCCTTAGGCGATAGGTGGCACTTTCAAGGGTATCGTTTGACGTAGAAGAGGACAAGAAAAAATTAATGAGGAGTGGGAAATTTCTTGATGGAGAGGTTAAATGATCCCCTCATCGCAGTTAACAGGACACTATTCCCAACCCCTCTCCCTTTTTAGGTTGCCAAATGTGATTTCCAGCTCTGTTTTGTGATTTCTTAAAGCGTAGAATGTTTGGCTGGGAAAGTCAAGCAACGAGACAGAATGATGCCCATTTTCAGCGTCGGAAACAATTTCACTATAATAATAATAACGATAATGAGTTTTTTTAAACGCCCAACAAAGCATCATTCGGCTATAACTACTGAAGTCATTTTTGAAGCTGATTCAAAGCAAAGGAATGGCTCCATCTGCTCTGCGTTCATGACATTTCAAACTAAATCCGGAAATCTTAATAGTTTTCAAATTGCAAGGAATAGACTTATTGTTACTTCTGCTATGACACCATAATGTATACTGCAGTTTCAACACAAATGGTTAATTGTAAGTTGATTTGAATTGCTCAGAATTCGATGTGTTTTAATTCAGCAGATATGTAAATTACGAAGATGACATTCTAGGCTGACTGATACAAATTGCATATAATGTATAAACAGCGATGATAAGATGATATTCTACATTTTGTTCATATGGCACCATAATTTTCACTTTTACTGTCACTTGTTATTTTTATCTCATACAAAAACGGAACTATTTAGTCATGAAATATTTTATATTTTGGATGGCAAGAAACAGAGCGTTAATCTTATGCTATAATTTTAACCTCATTGAGTAAGAAAGGAGCTGTCTGGAGTTGAGAAAAACGATGGACCTTTATGTGCAAAGATTTCGATCGTTTTGCGAGCAATTTATGCTAGAATACAGCAAAAAGTATTGTGCTAAATATTTCAAATCACTTTCTACAAGCACAATGGTTGCATTCCGAACATAATGATTTAATTACCTTTTTTATAATGCTAATGCAATGAACGTTGTATGCTAATTGTTGTTAACTGATAGGTTAGTGACAATAGTTTTGATCAACGATTGAGTACCTCATAGAGGGAGCACGGCCGCTTTCTAGGGTATTCCACGTAAAACGATGCTCCACATTCTAGCTATTACTTACCAGTGTCGAAAATTAAGAAGTTCGTTTCCTTCTTCATATTTTCTTGCTCCTTCTTGGTGTATGTTTGCTCTGGCACTCTTTTTCTCACCTCTATTGCGTTTCGAATCCCTTAAGGGCTTCGCGAATGCACTTAGCAAATTCCTCCACGAATAATACCTTGTTAAATCTTTGTGTATTTTCGGAAAATATAAACAAAGTTCGTTTGAACAAGGAGAAAGTATCGTATGAGCAGCGGTGAAAAGTTGTAACCAATTTGCCGAATATTTTAATGTTGTAAATGTGATCGCCATTATTTCCTTCCTTCCCTTCTGAACTTCGTTAGCTTCGGCTATTCTATAATATCGACAAAATCTGGACACCGCGTATCTTGGTTTAATTTTGGCGTTGACAAATTATCGTTCAGGTGAAAGTACCCCTAAAAACGTTCTGGTGATTTACAAACGTCAAATTTATTCGATAATTTCTTGTATCATAAGTTCAAGGTTTTAAGAGTCGTATTCTTGAAAAGGGTGATTTTCCAACATTACAAGTGAGCTAAAGTGTAGTGGTTGGTTGAAATCTTTCATTGCTGGCTAACATTTTGAAATTTGATAGAGTATACGTGATGGCTGTCTTTTATTTGTAAAATTTTTTCCACAGCTAACGTGCAAATGCGTGTTTGCTGTGATTTCTTTCTACACAAATGCTAAATAACGATGAAGGAAGAGTCCCAAGGGAAGTTTGGTAAATGAAACATTTTAGAAAGAATTGTTTCTCACCAATATCGATGCATTCGTTTTGACTATGAAGCATTGCTTGAATTCGGCAACTATAAGGTTTAAAAAAATGTTATATAAGACCATCTTCCTTCCTCCTTGTCCTCCGTCGTCGCGATCTTCTGCAGCCCCAGACATATGCTGATTTCGAAAGGCGGAAAAGGCATGATACCGGATATGAGAATCACTTTTCATTTTGTACACATAGATGTTGAAATTTTGGCGCGGTATTAAGCCTTCCCATTCCTTCGTTCCTCTTTCTCCTTCTTCATCAGGCTGGCTTTAGCATCCCTCGAATTTATAGAGTAAAATAATCAAAAGCCTTCCAAGGCAATTGAAAGTAAGAGTACATAAGTGCCCATTTGTATATTAGTGATAGCCACATTAATATAGAACGATGATTACGCAGCAGGTCTTACCTTGAACGAATTTCTGCCATTGCAATGCTCACCACTAACGTAATTAAAGAAGTATACTTGCTTATGTTAATAAGCATGAGCACTTTTAGCAGCCATTAGCAACAAAATTATTTAGTCTGCTTGCGTGATGCTTCGAAAGAATCATCTCCAATTGTGAATAAAACATCGTTGGTGATGTTAAAGGACTTACTACTCTTCTATGGCGATAACTATGCATTTATGAATCCTGAGCTTTTGTCAACCGTATAGTTGCCGTTTAATTAGTGAAATTATACCTGCTGAATTCATCGATTTTTAAAAACAAAGCAATTAGGAACAAGTTCATTATAACAGTGGCCGAGATTTCGTATCCTTTGGCTCAACAAATATTATGCAAAATTTCCCCATTGCATTCGGCAAATTTCAAATCGATATCAGATGTGAAATGAGAAGCATTTCTAATTTGCATTAAAATAACATGAGAATAAATGGGATTCCTTGCGAAAAACATATCAAAAATAACAACGTTGTTAGTAGTTGTAATCAACTTCATCCCGATCGCTGAATTAAAATGAATCGACGAACTCTGCAGATATAATTCCGTTAATCAACAATACTTGTGCGTTGAATAAATTCGCCATTAACAAACATATTCGAGTAAACGTTATGGTGAGCTTAATTCGTTTGAAGTATTGAATTGGAAGTATTCAACGTAGAAGTATTGAATATTTGAAGTGGATCAGATGAGCTGTGAAGCAAAATTACGGAATATATGTCGGCGAAGCTTATTATTTTGCTTTGTTTCTTCGTCTAAATAGGACGCATGAGTGCAATTGCAATTCTGCATGGGTAAAATATAGATCTTCAATAGAGCATTCGAATCTGCTTGTCCATTATATCTAACAATTATACATGTTATGTTGATTATTCAACAATTGCGTGTTTATGAAATGGTTGGTCAGTATTTCCTTTGCATCGGTGCAACATGTGCGTCGTAGGTCGAACAAACCTATTCTTATCAAAATGGCAACAAACTCGATCTTTCGTGATGTTGCCAAAGTCTTCGAACTGCGTGGGTGGACCGAAGAGGCGAACGTTTAAGAAACTCGAGAGATTCTTGCCAGTAGTTTATCGTATCTGAATGGGTGACTGTGGTGAATTGGGCTGACCTTGCGAAGTTTGGTTCTTGCGAAATTCGCTCTAATTGTTTGTTCTTGCATAGTTCTACATAAAAGCAATTCTATGCCACTCTTCCACTGGGCCCTGTAAAGAAACGTGATGGGAAAACGGCAAAATTAAATCCTTCTGTGTAGATCTCCTATTTAAAGTCGGTGTGAATCAAGGCAATATTTCAACAATTTCTTATCCGTGCAATTCTGCAAAATCTACGAGTGCATACTCTTTACCTCTTCTCAGCGTATGAACCTCATCATTTCCATATCATTTGGGTCCCCCCTTCTCTGCAACGGTCTCAGTGGTAAGCGCAATTTGCAAAAAGTCTGCAAAATTTGCATCAATATTCAATATTCATATGATAGTCGATCAATGATCAGCGTGTCTGAAGCAGTGTCTTTCTGAGCGAAATATCGTTTGCATCATTTTACTGTTCGTTACGACTGTTTTACTAATATTGCTTCCATTATTTTGCATTTAATTGTCTTCGGAGACCATTCTACTGATTTCTTATTTTATAATTTCTTGTCAGGTTTTCTTTTCGCCATGATGCATTATTCATCGATCTTCTCCTTCAGACTGCTTCTTATTTTATCATTATATGGCTTGCGGTGCAATCTGTTAACGCACCATTTACCTCTTTTCTCATAGGTAATTGTATCGTTTCATTCTTTTTATGCACATCTGATCTATATTTGTGCGCAATTTATAATGAATTCATGATGCATTCAATAGATGTCTAGTGCGATGTTCGTTTGACAAGCTTTTTTATATTCTTGTTTGTTTCCGTTCATTACAATTTGCAATATATATCCCATCACTATCCCCTAAGTTTTGCTTTCACAATTCTTTTTATGAGGAAAATTTTGTTTAATATTCTTGAATATATCTTTTTCACATTGATATCTCCTCAATAAATATTCTCATTACTTTTTCACCTTTAAACATATAGAATTTCTTCTAATAGATTGAGTGAAACATTTTTTACGGTAATTGTTTAGATATTTTTCGCCTACAAATAATCATATATTTGACATTTAATCGTCGTAAAAAAATTGCATTCATTATAGCAATTGTTTTCTGAAGTGTTTCATAACGTTAAGCTCAAAGTTTTTTTTTCGTTTCTATTCAGTGCAAATTCAAATATCCTATATAAAAGAGAATTTGTTTCGAAACTGAGCGGAAGTAATTGCATTTCTTGGAATTTCTATGCTTCACTTCGGACTCTCATCCTTTCCCTTAACACTTTAATGGGCATTCACTTTCTGCATTGAGTTATTCCTGTTTCAATAATATAAGTGCAAATATCATCGAAGCATCCATCGTATCGTTGACAGCTCACCGTCTAACAAATACTAGAGATAGAGAAATGGAGAAAGAGAAAACGTTGACGAGAGAGAGGGAAGAGGTTGTAGGGAGTTGAAAGAATGTCTCCGATATAGCAACAAAAAAAAAATCGAATTACGACAACATTGTTGCTAGACGCAAAATTTTCGTCGCTTGGAGTGTTCTTATTTAAGCAGAGTTTTCTTCCACCATCATATTCCTGATATCCGAAATTCCAAGTGGTATAACTTATTCCAAGTTGCATGTTCCCATCAAAGCAATCCTCCAACCCCGGTGACGTCAGCATCAGTAATAGATGCATCCATATGTTGTGAACATATCATAAATTCTTTATTGCAAGTAACTCGGTCTAAAATCTTTGCAACAATTAAGGTTTTCTATAGCGTATTTGTAAAGAATGTAAAACATCTGATCACTATGAAGTGTTTGCTGAATATTATTGTGGCATATTCTTAAAACCTCAAAAAGATTCTGTTCTCGATAAGATTCTCATAAGAAACCCTTTAATGATTCATTTCTGTATCCAGTTATTGTCCACTTTAAATGGTCGGAACTAATCGTTTACTGCTTGTTGCTTTTCGTCTCCACATCAACAGTTTTGAAAGAAGAATTCGTTCAGCACCAAATTTGCATGCGAAATTCACAGTCAACTGCCAACTTTTCGAAAAGTTCAGTGTTATTTTAGACCATCACTGAAAAGTTAAGAGAATCGCCTCTTGTTCGAAAACGCCAAACGATTCAGTATGCTCGTTTTAATTAATTGCCCTAAAATGCCTCTTAGGCTTTTTCAAGACAAGGTTCCCTGACAGTGGTCCCAAGCTTTAAAATTTTCAACATTGGACATATCGTTCAATGGTTCAAGTTTAACGTCCTGTGAGTATGAAAACTTTTTACGATGAATTCATTCCAGTCATAAAAGTCACTCTAACTCATTTCAGGCCATTGTTAGCTTATATACCATATATCGTTATTCACAGAATATAATATTTAACATGCTGGTTTTATTGCTTTATATATATGCTTGCACGTAAATCTCTGTCAGTCGTGGAGATAAGATGCTGAGAGAGCAATTTTTTTTTGCTTCGAAGTGAATGCCGCTTGGAATGATTTATTGAATGCGGCCAAGGTTGCGCGTTTTCTTTTCTTGCATATCGCTATTGACGTTTAATAGCTTGCTAAAGTGGGTATTTTTATATGCGCTTGCTAATTTGTATATGGAAAGCGCAAATGATTACGTTCTATTTATGCATATGTAATCACCTATACGTGTTTATTTGTCTCTCTGTTTGCCGAGTAGCTTAAACTCGAAAGTAACTGCATTTGAGTTACAAAGCTTGTAGGTTTTAACGTTTGCCACTGAGTAATTTAGGTCCAAGTTTAACTTTGATTCATTAACGTCGTGACAGATTATGAGCAGGAAGGCAAGGTGCAGTTCGTTGAGTTAGAAAAACGATCGTTTGAGAGAAATCTTTATGATATGTGTTTCCGTCAGAATGCTTATGCGCATGTTTAAAAAAGTTTTGCGAATATTTAACTTTTTTTGTCACTTTATTAAAACGTTTCATCTAAAGAGCACGGAAATGCAAAAACGAATACTGTGTTGCACTATTGCAAATATTTATTTCAGTAAACAACGGGTTTAGAATTGTCGTACTGAATTCGCACATTTTTCTTAATAGTTTCATATCTCATGCAATTTCACCATTTATCGATCTCATTGTCGTTTGAAAAAGCTGAAATAAGCGCGTTATATTGACGCAATGTCTATCCATAATTGTGTATGTGTGCAAGCCTATTCTAATGTTTTCCGTTCGGAGACCACGGAAACCACATCGATGGAACTTGAGAGCAATCATTGCACAATAGAGATAATCCCCTATACGCAGTCATTTTCTGGTTGATTTTCTTCCTGAAGTATTTACATTCAACTATCTCATGAAATTTTCCCACGCATTCATCCCGATGAGATCGAGAATTGCTTTTTATGTACTACTGCAATTTTGCTTCTTGGAACCGCATCATAGTGAAGTTCATATCTGTGTAGATGCACATATTTGTTGGCCTGTCTGGCTTTCCAACAGTTTTAACTCGCATTGTGTTGAAACTGGAGTAAAGAAATTTGTCAGCTGTGATGCTCATCACGGGAGGATCTCCAATGCCAACGTTTCAGTTGATCCATTAAGTTTGACAGAAGTTTTGCTAGCTTTTTACACGAGTATGGATTCCATTTTACACTGTTCGGGTCACTGAAAAATAAATGTTCTTTAGGAGATTTATGCGAGCGGTTGAGTCACTTAAAATATGGATCCATTATTGCGCTCATTTTATTATCTGTGGCAATTCGTAAGAGTGTTTGCTAAATGGAGTTGAATTACAGGAGCACGCATACCTCCAATTTCCCATACGCTTTCGGTATGTCTGATATGTGATTTGTGCAAGCGGCAACGTGAATAGAAAAGCGCATTCTAGGAACTTCGGTATTGTTTTTAGGCATTCCAACTAATAGTAACCCTAATTAGCTGATATTTATGCTTGTGATGTTTATTCCACTTATCAACTCAATGCTTTCACATATATGCATTGTTTTGCATTGATTTAATTGATCATCTTATGTGTATACGTGTTCCATTTTACCTGCATGAAGGCTATCTACATATTCCACCCTATTATACTATTTTCTCAACTTCTTCTATTCTAGTGAGATGAAGAGAATTCTCTGAGAACATTTTTTATAGTGAATGTAGTGAATGGCAGAGCGATTTAGAAGGTGATGAAAGTGCATGATGTCAACAATAGAAGTATCTTCATTATTCATCTTCATGAAGTTGGCAGAGAAATGATATCACACCTCGACGAATCAGCTTTTCTTTTGAACTTTGCTCTTCCACTTAAAGAGTTGGCAAGAGTAAATTCTGGCTATGCCGATCTGTGCTTATGGGTACAGTATATGCGTATCTTTATGTGCAGCAATATTGAAGCTAGTAGCCGCGGAAGCTAGAGTTGTGAATTTTGGCAGGTATACTGCATACCATACGTATAGCTGTTGTACTACCTTTTACGCCGATAAGGTTTTGAATTTGGTTCACTTCAATCGAGTCACTCAATCATATGAGGGGTAGACAGGTAAGGTGGTCGAAATACGAATGATGCCAGGTCATTTAGCACGCTTCTTTGTTTGCTACATTAACTCTTGCTCATTTTCGTATTCTTTTTTTCCTGTGGGCACCCTTGATCTGCTTTTTCCTGCACACTTTCCATTTCCCTCTGCCTCAGGACCTACAATCGACTCTCATATAATTCTTTTCTTTCTTTCCTGTCATCAATAAGGCCAATGTTAAGCCTCATATACAGCGATGTGCTTTATGAAACAATCCTAAAATTGTAAACGGCAAACTGGAACCTACGCAGAAAAAAATAGTGAGAAAAAATAGTAAACACACTGTGAAAATTTTTAATCTAATTCTTGCTTAATATTTGTTTATTGCACAATTTCTTTCTAAATCATCACAAACTTAAATATGCATCCGATGATGTCGTTGTGATTACCTTCAAGCTTTTATCTTCTCAGTTAAGCATAAGAAATCGTTTGCAGAAAGCAAAAACCTAAATAATCAGATTTATTCTGTTTAGTGCCATTTAAATATTTTTATATGACGCAAGCAGCAAAACTGTAGTATATCGTTTTCATGTAATCGGTTGTATTCTCGCTGAACGTTGTTTATTTCAATTAGAATTTCGATATTTCAATTAGAATCAATAAGGACGAGAATCCTCCGGGGATGGGGAGGGGGAAGGAGTGAGGCGGATGAACTGAAGTCCCTGCAAGGGCTGGGAAACTCAAAGCGTGAGAAGCTTTATGCCGTTGTCCCTCTAAGACGAGGAGAGCAATTCCTTCAAATGAATGAAGCATACGCGGACCTCATTATGGCGGAATAAAAACATATGATGCTCTGTATAAATCAGTAGACGTTTTTTCAAATTGTTGCATATTTGTGCCAAGACGAAATATGTGCGTGATTTGGTATATATATATATATATATATATATATATATTTATATATATATATATATATATATATATATATGGAACACCTTTCCATCTTAGCATCATTTCATTCTGATATCACAAAGTTGCTTCTGCTGTTTAAGTAATAGCTAGAAGTTAAGTTCACGCTTGCTGTGGTCTTCTTTTTGAGTTCGAATTGGAGCATTCTGCTAATGAAGCACACCGTAGCATTTACCTTGCATTCGTTAGGTATTTGTTCAGTGAAACGACTTCCTGTTGTTGATTCCTCGGCTTCCGCTTGAGGAATTGTAATCTCGGTAAAAATCACCTTCCGAGGTCGCTTTCATTTGTATTCTCAACCAGAACGTTTCTACAACACCTCAGTGCATGACATTGACATGTAATAGGCAATAAAATTTCCTATCATTTGATTTCTTCTTACTTTTATCCCGATTAAATAAAATATCACCTCACTTCTGATCATTTCATCAGGTACATTTCAAATAATGAAGTACTCACTTCAAGTGCTCAAGTCATCAACAAATTCAAAAAGTTCGCATTTGTTTTCATTGTTTGAAATTCTGCCTGTATGCGTTTTTTTGCAAATTTTTCTACTGGAAAGCACATTATGTCGGCGGAGTATCCATGCTTAGTTATACGCTTATGTCTACTTGATATTCGACTCGGTAATCATTGAAGTTGGAGCAGCGATATTTGCTGATATAATGCACACCATGTTGATCCGTCAAATTCGAAGCAGCTTCAAACTACTATAGAATAGCTGAAAATATGCATGAATCTTACGTTTAGTCCACTTTTCATTTTATCTCAATTTGATCGTAGAAATTGATTTTTTAAGAAATTTTTCGAGTTTTTAGAAATTCTTCAGAAATTTTGGTCAGCTAAAATATGAGTGCATTATTACGCGAATTATATTATTTATTTGCATTTCATGAGTCGATTAAATTGGCCAACGGAAGCACAAATGCGCATAACATGTCATCTCATCTCGCATGTTCACCCATGTAATTCAATTATATGCCGAATTTCGTTGAAAATTATAGCTGTTGTTCTTACAGATAATTGAATTAGCATTCGTAACAATGCTGAAAAGATGACAGTCACTCTGAAGACAATGAATATTCGCATTGTTTTTTTAAAATAATCATTGTTCATATTTGCATCCAAGGAAATTCAAGTTCAAAGCTCACGCATAGTTTCCTGGATGGTCTTTTAGATTCGTTTTGACATTTCCGATTTGAAGCTATAAAATATCGAAGAATCCAGCTAAAGTAAAGAATATTAAGGTTAATGCTTCTGGAAATATATCTGTGAGAAATTTTGGTGCAGAATTTTTTCGTTTCATTTATTCGCGATGAAAAAGCGTTTGAATGGATTGCTCAAATTTTTTCGTTCTGTCTAGCCACCGTCAACATTGATTCTTATTTGTTATTTAATTGCATATCCATACTCACTTTATTGTATTTCAATTTCTATGAAAGTTTTAGTTATTCTTCATTCATTTCTTAATGGCAAAGAAAACTGAGAAAAAATATCGTCAATATACACGTATGAAATCTCTCATAAAAAAAGCTTCAAAATGATATATGGCGATAAATAGAGTGTATTACAAAAAGAAACGCTGCACTTCAAAGTGGAAAAAATTCTTATATGAATCTAAAAATCCTAAGAAAACAAAAAATTCAGAATCTCTTTGGGAAATTTTCTCCTCTAGATGAGCACAAATTCAATTCCCCTGTCACTTCATTTCATGAGCTTTTGCAAATTCGTCATTGCAAATTGCGTTATGGCAGCGTTTTGACAGCACGTCTACATGTGCTTCTATCCATCTGTCTATCTGTCTGGTCGTTCTATTTCGGGAATTAGGAATTCCTATGTTAGCGTTGAAGTTAATGGATCAATTGTCGAGTAAATGCTGTCAGAGGCATCAAAAATTTTTCTTCGATTAACGTCGATCTAATCGCTAAAAAATAAATATTGTCCTTATTTCATTATTTATTCACTATTTATGGGATCGGTTAGTCTGTTACGCAGAATGCTAAAGCGCATTACATACCAAATCTCCTCTGATAAGTGTTGCTGTTATTTTATTTTTGTATATTTCATTGTCAATGCTTGTCAACAGGGTGTGGATGGACAGTTGACTGCACGGCGGTAGACTCGGATTTCGATTTCTGCTCATGCTCAAAGTTGCTAGCTGATATTGATTCCAGCTCGAAAACTTCCTTACAATATCCACTGCCGGGATATTATTGCTTTTTGCTAAATGTCGTTGCAAGCCAAGTGGATGTTTTCTTCTAGTTATTAGAAAATATTGCTTATTACTGTATATCAGATCTGATGTAAACGATCTAGTTTGTAAGAGTATTAAAGGTAATGAGGAAATTTCTTGTACTTATCATTGTCGAATACGAACCCTATAGCGATTAACAAAGAAAAAAGGCGTTATAATTTACGCGTTTGCCATACATCATCGAACCGTTTTCTTTGTAACTGCTGCGGGTGCTGAATTCGCCTAGTAAACGATCATTTCGCTTTGTTCACTACTACTGAGTGAATTATTATATTCGGTGAGCAGTATTACCCATTGTTATATATTCAATGGCTAGCTGCATATTTATGAGTGTTTGGTTAACATAGTGTAGCGTAAAAGGATAGGTAAACTTCGAAAGAGGAACATAGCAGTCCCCCGATCAAATCGGCCCGTTGGCAGATGTTTTCACGCATTTTTACATGCGCAGTTAAAGTTATCACCACATCATTTTGCCAACTAAACTAGCGCCTCTTCAGAAAAGAGTGCCATTTTTTTAGAAGTCTCTAAATACGATGCTAGTCTTTGTATTTAAGCTTCTTGAAACTTGTATAGCACTACGAAAAGTTTCATGTTTTTAATTGCAGTTATATGGTCAACGTTCACATGTTGTATTTTCAGCGAACGGGCAGTGCAACTACTGCTAACGCCGTGAATCGCAACCTCATCGCTCGAATAATGCTCTAAAAGGTTACCAATTGAGTGAACCTTATAAGCAGATCTAGAAAAATACGAGACGGAGGTTGTCGACCGGTGACGAACTCGCACCGAACACATCACATAGGAGTGTACGGTTAACGAAAGCCCATCTTGCGAATCCGCGAAGCTCGAACCAAACATCATCAACGAAGTGAGGAGAAAAACGGTGAGGAGCAGCAATAATCCTTTCATGTTAAATTTCTCCATTTAAGCTTCATTTGATCTCGTTTGCTTTTTTCGGCACTGTTCTTTTTAAGTGTCTGAATGATCGGATCATTTTCTCAATCAAAATCGGGATGACATTTTAATTTATTTATGTATTGTCTGAATCAATCACGCAGACATCGAAGTCACGTTGAAATTCAAGCTGAAAAGAAAAGACTCTCGAAGAGGGAATATTCAAGAGGATTAGAAATAATTATTCTTGTTTTAGTGCAAGAACATTTGTCTCATTGATGGCTCATTGATTTCTACGATTTCACAGTGCTGTGAAATTTGAAATTATTTACACACTGGATTAAAGAAGTATTCTTGTTGAGTATCCTTGAACTTAATATTTTCAAATTAATGAAGCGAAATGTTCTTTCATTAAATATGCAAAGCAAATAAACCTTTTCCATAGACTATAATCGGTTAAAATATCATCTGTGAGGAGTATTGATGTTAAAATGATTGATAACGACGTTGTTGAAAGCGGGTTTGCACGCAGTTTAGTGCAAAGTATTTATCGAAACCTCAGGGCATTCAAAGTGATCAGGTGCTAAGCGCCATCGTTCAAGAACAAGCTGTGTGCACGTCTTGCTTTGTTCGTACAACGCGGTTTGCCAGGTGTGGGTGAGTCGCTAGAATGCTTTACTGCATATGTGTAGGCGTGGGTTGTTCACATATCAGCAAACGCTGCCTCTCACCGATCGTCGATTAGGCATAACAAGAGCTTCTTAATCACGCATCTCTAGCTTCATTTATTAACAACAAACGACATTCTATGCTACGTTTGTGTTCTATAGCATTTGCCAATACGCTATTTTTTTAATGCACCATCCAGAAATGTGCTTTCCACAATCCGTTCAATCCATTAGTCGCGTCTTATTTTTGAGTCGCTCATATCCACTTGTTCATCTAAAAGTTTCATTTCGAGGTGACCCTCGATAGCAATTTTAAAGCTAAAACATTTTTTGCTTCGGGATCATTGAAGCTCAGGTTACTAAATTTTTTGGGTACGATACAAGTCACAAAGCGATTCTTTATGCAGTCCCTCATATTCAGTGATCAGTTTTGGGCGAAGTCAAAGCTTTGAAACTTTTTCATGGACTTTGCACCATTAAGAAAATCCATAGTGTAGATTTTCTTCGTAGATCGGCCGGATTATGGGATAATGGATAGCTGTGAAAGATTTATGCGATCGTTCAGGCTTGTTCAACTTTTTGTGAAAAAAAAAACAGCAGAAAGCAAAAGCTTATGTTATGATAGCTTCGTTGGCAAACTTCTTTACTTCTTGTTAGTTAGTGAGAGAGATTTCGATTTCCATGGTTCGTCAATATGCGATCCCCTCCTAATTATTAAAACTCCAGGTGAATGCGATATTTGCAAGCCCAATTTGCAGTTGTTTATATATATGTTTTTTGTTTTGCTATCGCCTAAGCATTGTAACATTTTTTGCTTCATAATTCATCCGGATAGGCGATTTATATTTGTTTTTGTGACCAAATGGTTCGACAAGCTGATATGAAAAAGCGCATCTTGTGATAGTTCTTTGAGGTGCTTTCCATAATTCCTTTTATTTAAAGGAAAGAGAAAATAGAATATGCAGCAAATGAGCCCTAATATTGTCTAATGTATTTGTATTTTGCTGAAAAATGCTCGACGTCTAAATTTTACTGCGCAGAGTATTTGTATTTTTAAGCAGATGACCAATGCAGAAT
>QEWY01000769.1:95884-203889 GCA_006503575.1 Baylisascaris schroederi | reverse complement strand
GCGTAAAATTGCAGAAATATAATTCTACAATTTCTTCTCCATCCCCGCGCCCCTATTCTCTTCCCCTCCCCACTCCTCCCCCTCCCTTCCCCCCTCCCTGCTCACCCCATCAACTGCGATGAGAGGAATTAGAAAATTTTTAAAGCATTTTGAAATGGCCATAGATCATTTCGAAGTTGATTAATCGACACAAAAGAAAAATATCATAGTACGAGATGCATCCTAACCGTAAAAATTTACAACTTTAGCTCGAGCGATCACTGAATTGAATTCTTTCAGACACATGACACACGTTAGCACTTAATTCGCCATAATGGCGTTGCAAACGCAAATGATCGAAAGCACGTTAAAAGGTCACAAAATCTGCATCAAATAAACAACGAAACAAAGCAGTGGTGTTCACACTAGACTTCATGGTTTTTTGCAGGTTCAGTAACGAGGCCCACCGCCGTGGCGTTCTCCTATTATCGGTTATCAAAGGCTGACTTTTCCACTTAACTTGCCATATTTGCGGCTGATTCGCTGATACTTCCATATTTTCGACAATTGGACAAATCAGCGGAGGCTGACGTCAGGTTATTGAGTTTGCTGAGTGCGGGTAGCGAGCAGTATTGTTGGTGTGCGGCTGTCTGAGTGCGGCCGAAGTGCCTATGGGCAGAGGAGAGACAGCGCATCGGAATTCGGCGGGTGCTTGTGTTCGCTTAGCAGCCTAGTGGGGTGCGTAAGCGAAAAACGTTAAAAAACGGCCTTTCATGCGAATCGATCGCAATTGTCAACTGTGATGAACAATGTCGACCGCAGCGTCCAAAGTTCCTCTTATTCAACAGAATGGATCACCTATAATGAATGGTGGCACAGCACCACAGCTTAGGCCACAATTCCGACGCCAAGGATCGAGTTGTATGTTGCTTTTCGATTTTATTGTCCTCTGACAGCACCGTTCCCGTAAGATTCAAAGCGAGCAGCACAACCGATCTGCATTGCACAGAGCAAAGCATAAAGCATAAGCATTTCTTTAGTGCAAAAAGCTCAATTGCTTGGGACAGGAGCTATCTCGACCAAGTGCCTCACTCCCTTTCCCCTACTAGCAACATTCCCCGACATTCAGCACGCTGCAGAATGGTCTGTAAAACCAGAGGACTTATCTCGAATACAAGCTGTATACCTGCTCTTCGATGGGTCTTAGCTATAGAATCGCCTGCTTATTGAACGCCTAATTCTCATGGAGTAAAATAAGATATCAGTAATGTTCCATTGCGCTCACAAACAGTTTTCGAATAAGCTACCCAAATAAATGATCAACTACGAGAAATAAAGTGACTCAAAATTCAACTCATTTACCCTTTCATCAGAACCTCATTCTTTGGCATGTCTTTTCTTGAAGAATCATCAAAACGAGTAACTATAAGCGTTGTAATTTAATAAAAATTACTTCAATTTTACAACAAATCATTTGTTTTGTTTACAACTAACTGCGATTGCATAACTTTATGGCCGATATCAGAGTAGTAAGCTTGCTGAGTGGTTCGTCGCCGTGAGTAGCGAGGCAATATTATTTGTGTGCGGTTGCCTGAGTGTAGCCGAAATGCCTAAGGGCAGTGGAGAAACAACTGTATGTTTGTGGAGTTTCTTTTCGCAAAGAAGAAAGTTCATTGATTCATCGTTGTTCATCACTGAGAGAACAAAAAGAAATGAATTTAAATTGCATCGTAAACGAACATATAACTCTTGAGATATTATTCACTGCAATGGCTAAAGTGAGTTTCATTTCAAATCCTTCAGTCTTGCAGGAAGAAGCATTTGAAATGTTGCCTTAAATCGCTGACTTTAAGATTATTTGAGAGATTTGAATATGACGGAGTGTTTGTCAGTAAAGAAAAATATTTAAGCCTATTTCCGGACAAGACTAATTTACCTGGAGAAATGCTATAGTTTAAAAAAAAGTAAGCTGTGAAGTTACACGTAAGGCATTTCATGGCCAATGCGTTTAATTTTGTATAACAATTCGAATGGGGACACTTGCACTAAGGCATATGCGATCGTTTGCTTTACCCTTCGCAAATATGTTTCGATTTTTCGGTGAGATGATTGATTGGGTTTTTGAGGGCTATATGAGCAGTATTGAGATGGGCGATGAATGATCGATCTATGACAGAAGATTGCCTCAAAATTAACAGATTAGGCGTACGAAGATGCATTCTTCTGCTGTGGAAATATTCGAAATTCGCAAAGAAATGGAAGATATATTTGCATTTAGTGCTTCAGATTGCGTTCATTGATTCCGAGGTTGGCCATAATGAAAATGCAATAGTGCTTCTCTGAACATATTCCTTCATGTCATCTGGTATTTTAGTTTTCTATGGAAGTGATACCAAATAAGATTTTGAATGGTATCTCTTTGATGATTAAGTATTTAATCAAAAAGAAATGCCGTCAATTAATCGGAATTTTGTGAATCGGATCGTAATTTATTTCACCATTTTCAAGATTGTATAAACTATACAGTGCCTATGCGTAATGAAGTGTTACAAAAAAGAGCGAATGCGCTAAGCATATTCTGGAGAAGTGAACAAATCTAGCACGTTTTTAGATAGTCGGCGTAATGTTAGCCGCAGGTAGAAAGTGGAAATCTCTATCGTTGGGGAGGGGGGGGGGGGTTCGTATTTTGGATGCCATTCGGAATGATCTTTCTATTTTCCTTCAAAAAATCCCCTATCCGTTCCTTCCTTCCATACACACTGCGAATGTTCTACTCGTCAAAGATATAGAATTTACCACACTCCTTGCACCAACTCATCCATATTGATAAACAGTCACATTATGCATAGACTGCTTCCAGCTTATTGATTATACTTAGCCAAGTCTATTGATGCCTCTCAACTGCTCATTTACGATTTGATATGTATTAATTCATTGATATGATATGGTCTGAAGTCAACTTGACCTGTCGCAGATCCCCCGAGGGCAATAATTGGTTAATTAGCATGCGAAGAAGGCGCGAACAATCGTTGCGCCTGAGTTTTTCTCCTAGATGTTAGGCCGTCTTCTTGTCCTTCGATCTGTGTGGATATACATACATTGCAGCATCCTTCACGAAGTCAGTTTAGCAATGATAGCGCGAATGCGTTAAAGAATGCCCATGATCTTCGTTCTTAGAAAGTGATCAACTTGTCAGCTTCGCATCCAGTTTCATTTTGCTGTCGTTTGAATGGCAAAAATGCTACCGAACTAAGCATTCGTTATTTCTGACATGGAGAGTGAAGGTGTTTATTAGATGGCGGCTTAGGAAAACTTCTAAATGACCATAGGCCACTTGATTCTGCTTGTTTTCACTTGTTCAGTATTTCATTACCTTCCTTCCCGATGCGTGATTTAGTCACTTCGTGAAGAAAACATCTATCCTACCTGAGAAACTCTGCGAACTTAGACACAATCATCATTCAAAAGACTTAGAGATATACAACGGGCTGATTAAATAATTTTTTTTGTCTCACTGCTTGATGAAAATGAGCTTTTAATCGATTAGATAGAGGGCTGAAATACCGTGATAAGCAGTGAAACAGCCGGCCTCAATTGTTGGCCGATGCAGAAGTTAGAGCATTGCTATTGAAACGCCCTCGTCAAAACATCGCCTCCGCCCCATCTATAAATCAGACATTTTTTGTTGGTTACAGTTGCAACGACTTCGAGCAGCGTGTGCCGGCTAATCTCGCTTGCATTCCTTCCCATTCCATGCTATAGCTGCCAGCACGTCCCACACCACTATCGCACACATTTTCCTATATTCTCGCATGCAACTTCAATTAATTAAGTACTTCAATTAAGTACTGCTATTATCGCTGCTAATATCACTGCGATCTACAACCGACCTCGTATTCTCTTTCTCCTTTTTTGCTCTTCATCATTACTCCTAGTCTTCGGTCTGATTCCTTTTAATTCCTATTGCACATATTTAATTTCATCATTTTTTGCTAGCTTCACTTTCAACTTCGTTAGTACAGCATTTCAAGCGAACTTGCATCACTTTATTTTTTCACAGCATGCCCCTCTATTAGCGTTTGTGAGTTCGTTGATTGCTAATTCTGAAAAGTGGATGCTTCGACTAGCATAGTTGTGCTATCTGCAAAAATGGATAGCGAATTTCGATTTAACCAATGGAGATCAATGGAGAATGTACATCGCCAAAACTCCCTTCGTGCTTCACGCTTATCTTTAGGTAAGTTTGTATTTAATTACATATAGAGGAAAATATCCTCAATTTCCCTATCTCTGGGGCATAAATTCCATCCTCGTTTATATAAAATGAACTTGAGAAGTTTGTCTACTGAATAAGAGAACTTTAATAGAATAAGATTGTTTCTTTAACAATATCAACAATGAAAGAGATGGATTTTAAATGCGCTCTCAATCTGCATTTCTATTTCATTGAATTTTCCAATCAATTCTCTATTCATTTTTTACAAGTTTAGTGAAGTGAGTCCACATTTCTGTTTGGAATATGACTGCTTCTTATATAATTGCGTCAGCAGTATTTGCATAACGTCATTGAGGAATTAGATTTTATAGTTCGCATGCCATCCACATGTTTTCCGAATGAACTCTACTTAGTTTACTTGTTAAGCAGTATGAATATACTAGTGTAATTTTACGGGGTTTTTTATCGATTATTGCCTCGTTGCAGAAAAGAGGAATTGAGAAGACACATTGGAAGGGAATGTGAGTAGAAGACCATAGCTCTATACTGAAGTGCTATAACAGCACAAGAAAGAACCACAATTGCATATTTTTATTAGAGTACTTGGTACCCACAAAAAAAACCGTTGATTACGCAGACAACTTTACTGCTTCGCTTTTTTTGCCTCATGTCATGTACCGTTTGCACTGCTGTTACAAATTTGATTGTTGAATGAGGTCAAGAGATCACCCACGCATGATAGCTATAGTTGTCTTGTAAGTTGAAACTTTCATTGATTGAATTACTTCACTTTCTTATTTTTCTGACTCACATTAATTACCAGGAAGGAAAGCGTCGTAGCTAAATATGCACGTTTCGAGTGCAAAAAATGTGCTCTGAAAAATTGTTCATTTAATTACACATCGGGTTTGCTGGAATATACACCCACTTGCACATAATCGCTTCGATTAAAGACTCATCCTTTCATCACAAAAAAAAAGATTCATTTTCGAGAGAAGTTCCACTCCCCATGGAAAACTTTTTCGCGACGCTGTGTTAAGAGTGCAATTTTCGAATTAGACGGATTTACGAATCAAGTGGGTCTCTAATGAGGCAGCCCCCTACTTAAATCATTTAAAAGTGCACGATAGCCGTTTTTCATGCTGCTCAGACGGATTTGCATCTAATTTTTGAAATCTTTCATCCGCTTTGTAATTATTCATTTTTTATCTTTGTCTCAGTAATCTCTGCATAATCACAACGTCATACTCGGCTGAATAATCTTATTGATGTAATCTTCATATCTGCATGTCTTAGTGTCTTCTTACTTCCTCGTGAATGCATCCCCACTGGCTGTACTGTCACTATATGAAGGCGGAATAAGCTCGCCAGGTACTCCTTAGCACATGTGGTCACTGCATGATGTCCGCTGTATCAAAAGTTGAACTCTTTCTGTACACTTCACGCACAAATTTTTCTCACAAAAAACAAATTCGAGTTGCCCACATTCAAAAGCAATATCAGTGTGATCGAAGATGCTGCCATTGTGCCACTGAGCCAGCACATCAAAGCAAAGCAATGAGGTATATTCTTGAGAAAGACGTTTGCATTCTGTCGTAATAGACAGAATCCTAAGCTTCAATTGAGCTATACGTTGCAATTCTTGAATGTTCGGTGTAGTTGTTGACAGCACTTAAATTTTAAACTAGCTACTAGAAGGTCGAACGCAATGCATCGCTT
Source organism: Baylisascaris schroederi (assembly GCA_006503575.1). Classification (NCBI taxonomy): domain Eukaryota; kingdom Metazoa; phylum Nematoda; class Chromadorea; order Rhabditida; family Ascarididae; genus Baylisascaris; species Baylisascaris schroederi. The sequence continues at coordinate 197,975 of QEWY01000769.1, read as the reverse complement.
TCAAAGGTCTAACCTAATATCGGTATTCGATGACCTACGCTTCACGAGCTCTCGAACAAAAATTCATCATTGTTGATGTTATTTTGGACCTGGCAATTAACGCTTTATGAATAAAGGAACTATCATGTTGGATTTCATGTCATCGAATGTCATTTATTTTGCTCATTTTTTGAACAATCATTCGAGAAGTAAAATGCCATCATTTGTGCTAATAACGGTAACAATAGCCTCAATCAATGGCTTCTCAATTGAGCGCCTTTATTGCTTCACATCAATGTTCACATTTATTCACATTTCACAACACTGACATCACTCATAGTCCATTTCAATTGGAAAACGATTGAAGAAAGTAAGCGATGCGATTAGCAAAGCGCACTCATTTTTAGATATTCCAACCTTAAACTTGCAATAACTATGCGACAAACTCATTAGTAATCATTTACTGGAAACGAAATCCCTTATGAAATTCATATAGTAAATACCCCTCATTGAGAGTTTTATTATGCAACGGAATTGCCTACTAAATGAGCGTTACTTCTGAAATAATGCTTGCAATTTCATTTAGCATTTACGCTAACCAACGTTTGGCATTTAAACGGATTTGAAGTAATATTTAGTTGGGAAGAAATTTGCCACTTTTTGCCTAGGTGATGGTTAAAATTCGTACACTAACTATGTTGGCAAGAAACGGTACCGCTTCGATGAAGGTCGGTTACGTTTTGAGGTTGCTCTCATTGAACTTAGCGACTGGAGGAGTATGTGATATCTGCGTGATATGCGTAGACGTGGCGCTTAAATAAAAAGATTTGTCGATGCATGAACAAAAGTATTTGTGATTCTACTCTAGCGAACTCATGCAGCTATTCTAATGAAAAAGACATTGTTGAAGCAATAATATTGCTCAGCTATGAAAGCGAATATTTCCTGTTGCATTTTTTGGTAGTCTTAGCGTTCTGCAGAAGTTTTCTCACTTTTGCTCACTCAGTTCTAAGCATTTGCAGTTAAGACCCATATTTTGACATGATTTTGTTACATGATGCCTGGCAATGCTAAATCGACAAGTCAGATTTCGATGTGATGTTCGTTTGTGACACCGATGTCCATAAAGTTGACTCGATATGCGTGCTGCCTCATATCTTTGCATAAATTCAAGCTAATTCATCATCTAGAGAGGGTGCTATAGGCACTTAGAGACGTCAGAGATGGCATAGAATTTGCACGCATTTTGGTGTCAGTTTTGATCATTTAGTTATATGTGGATTGGATCATAAAAGACTGAATTTTTTGAAAGGAACTGCACGAATGGTTGCACTCCTCTGCGCACTCTATCTATCGTTGGCAATTCATGAAGCTGATTGGTGACGTGAGTGGAATTATAAAACTTGCGCGCATTATTAGTTTTTTGAATTGAGCAAAAAATGAAAAATAAAAAATTCCCAGAGGCCAATCTTCCCGGTGGGATAGCAGTCCTCACCATATTTTCCCTGAGGAATTTCAAAAGCGAAGTTGTCTTCGGTGAACTCTTGAAAGAATGAAATCTCCGCCCAGGAAAAAGCGGGTTATCCTAGAAACGATAATAAAACGACCAAGAGACAGAAAAATTGAAAACAAGTATTGCGATGCAAATTCAAGCTGCAATCCGAAAACGGGAACTGTACATAATAGAACATATACAGTAATAAATGCATGCAAATAAGTGTATATTTAGGCATATACAACATTACACCACTGTGTATATTTGCATAATGATTGTTATGCATATGTGCTCATGCGCACATAATATTAGTAGTGATAATACGTAGTGTCCTAATGGTAATGGTAATCTTCATTCAGCGAGCAACGAACGATGTGAAATTGAAGAATGGAGATAAGCCGATGTTTTTTTCCAGTGTTGACCTGTTTGGCAAAAGGTTGCAGTTGTAATTGTAGTCCTGATTTTGCAAGATTGAGTGTATAAGAATGCGTTTAAGGTGTTTTGAGCAGCGACGTTTCTACTACTTCATTAGCTAAAGAGCACTTTTCAAGTTGAGAAGCTTCTATACAACTTGACATTTTATCGAAATATTATCGGAAACGTATCGTATGTAAATCTCGCCTGTGCTTTTATTATAATTGATCACTTGCATCTTTCATGTGTGGGTGCGTCGTACACCTTTACATGAAAGAGGCTTCCATTGCAAAGCTGATAGATACTATTCGATACTATACAACCGTTCATCCATTCACTTACGACATCATGTCCGTACACCAATAAACGAAGAATCAGGCGAGTACACCTCAATATGGACAGCGTTCGAGACATCAACTTTGTTAGAGGATATAGGAACGAACATGCTCTTTGCACTGCATCTGGCCGTGAGATAAGCACTCTCTACTTAAATCAGCAAAAAATCAGTGTTTGAGAATGAAGCATGAGCCAGGCAAATACAGCGGAAAAAATGAAGGGGCTGTTCATCGCCAAAAGAACAGAATATTCCTGAAACTCTATCCTATCTATCCTTTTGAAGACACTAGCCGATGGCCCGAACTGCTGGAACCTTAGTTGTCTGCAAAAACTGTATTTTAACGCAAAATTTGAACGCAAATTATTTTAACGCAAAATAGGCTTATCGAACACCGCGGAGTTAACAGGGACGTCAAAAGACAAAGTTCCCAACAAGCGTGGAGGAGAAGGGTAAAAGAAAAACCATCGGAACCAGAAAAATTTAGGTGAAGAAGGCCGTAAAGAGTGAGGAGTTTTTTTAAAACAGATAGGGCAAGATCACAAAAAGGGCAAAATACAAATATTTGAGTTGATACTTCTCCTTAGGCGGGTCCAGCGCGAACCGTTGCTATCGTATCAGCGCAGTTGATTGATATTTGATTGTGAGCATAAGGAAATGGATTGCAGTAACCATTTTCCGCGTCATTGGCAGTATGTGTAGTAAGACTGGTTCATCGAACCTCCCACTGATAGATTCCTCACTTGGATCTGTGGCAGATCACAAGCTTACTACTTCATTGTATACTAGGAAAAGAGGAATATATCGTATCTACTGATGTGACATAGTCGCAAATACTCGTTGCTTTTAGTCTTAACCATAGGTCGTGATAAGGCCAACTTTTTTAAACGATGAATGTTTGCGGTCAAAGCTTTCACGCAATAGCCAATGCTAGCGAGTCAATCTGAGCATACGGGTTTATAACATTGGCAGCCATTATAACCTCACATAGACTCATACAGTCCTGCACGTCCATTACGAGTTACTCAAATAACGGTTGATATTTTGATGCGATGACCACCAGGAGCATGCATGCCAGATCACGTCATTCCATATAGAGCAGCAGCCGAAATATTATCAGAACCATCACAATCTGAATGTCTTGATCAATGGAGTTTCTTTTGGCGATCAAAATCGGTATTAGAACACCGCTTACCTCAACTCTGCATGTAAAAGAATGCTCAATAACATCTACTGCAGTATTGCTGGGGTAAGCGTGCATCCGTTTACCTAGTTAATAAATAGGAAGTACAAAAGTGGTACACTATCCCTCTTTTGCTTCTTGGATAGTTAGGCAAATGCGCCAATAATAGACGAAAAAGGTACAGAGCAAGCGCTAGTTCGAAAATTCCCTCATTGTTCTAAGAAATATATTTACGATTTATTTTATTTCCTACGAAGCCTGCACTACTTTCTTTTCATTTGCACTTTCCAATCGTTCTCCATATGCTCACTGCGTTCTTGGAATGTTTGATCGTTTCCGCAGACTTCATTCTCCTCCTCGCCTTCAGCCTGCAAATGCATTCAAGTGGTTTTTAGCTGAAATTCATCGGAATTACTTCCGGTCCTCTCAGCTGACACCAACATCCAACGGTTTCTTGTACCGGAGAATGAAATATCTGCGTACATAGTAACTCCCATTAGAATGGCCATGGATATTCAAAGCTGCACTAAGTGGCCACAATTTCGTAGGGCATTAATCGGCTTATCAGAACCCACATCAGTATGTTTTATGGAGCATGGCCGACCATCGAATGCACGTACATCAAATCAATACGAGACGCTGTCTTAGGTTCGTAGTGGAATGTGTAAAAATGCAGCGTGAAAAAAAACGTTGTTGTAAGAAAATTATTCTTTGTGAGCATTTTTGCAGCTGTGAAACGATGCCTTCAGCTGTTTAGCGGAAATGTCTGCTTATCTCACGCTTGTAATGTTTTTGTTTTCGCAATTCATCGTACTCGTATTTCTTAACGTTCTTCGAATCGTTGATTACGTTTGCCTTCAGCTGATCTTCGAAGCATTTTATTTGCTGGCCATCGAAATCTTTCATTCATTAACAATTGCAATCGCATTTCTCTCAGCGTTGATCTCATCAAAACCTCCGAGAGGGGCATTACTAATACATTTGATTCGGGAAGTCGCTCAGTCTATGCGATGTAACCACTAACTCAAGGCAGATGGTGTTCATATCCAACGATGTTGATGAAGGGAACTCACGCAGTGGATGTGATGTGTCTCTGCTTGGCCGCAATTCGACATCTTCATCATCACTCGCTGGAGCAAAATTCTGTTCCACCTGAGCTCTTAAAGCGAAAGTGGCAATGATGTTCTCATCATTTGTGTTGCTATCTTTGAACGCTGATGTCTCAGGTGGATCATCACTGCTCGTTTTATGTGCATTCTCAATCACTTCATGGTTGTTACATGTTTCATTTCGAGACATGGTGCTGCTATCAGAATGTCGCTGTGGGATCTGCTCTTAGCATGAGCTTCTTCAAGAAAGCCACAACAATCTTCCCTTGAAACGAAATGCCGAGAACTCGAAATAAAGGATTATTCATTTTTGAAGCTGAAAGCGAGCAAAACTTCTGAGTCCACAAGAAGGTTAAGAAAATTGATTCACCGTGAAATGAAATTCACAAGATTACTGTACGAAGGGGCAAACCTCATGAATCTCTAGCAGTCATGTAGTTCCGATCTACTAACAGTTGGTGAACGGATCTCACCTTCGGCACCAGTGTAATATTTGCAGTTGAACAGTAGTTTCACTTATTTACATCACTCGCTAAACAATTGTATATTCCACTCAAACACCAATACGGAGCCGAATGTTATAGGCGAGACGGGGTGATTTGAGAATTCATCCTTACAGAAGATATTACAGCAAAGACAAACTAAAGCATCACGTTAAGAAAGACAATAATAATATTTGAACTAAATCCATGGAAACAGCTAAAAGATGGACGACAACAGGGAGGAATAGAAAAAAAGGAATAGGAGACAACGACACACTTCAAAAAATAACAGAAAATATGAAATTAACAAATTAATAAGTGGTACAATGTCGGATAAATCTAGGTGAAAATGACCTCGAGAGTTGACTGAACCCATCAACTTTCATCGCTTCAGTTCCCTTCTGGTTAGAGACTTGAGAGCATGGGCGTCAGTGAGATATGAACGATGAAGGGATGGTTGAATGATAAAAGTTGAGTAGGGAAGAGGAACGGAATGGATGCTAAAATGTTCCAAAACCAGTCTTAGAGTGCTGCTATGTTATGTAACAGTTTATTCGTCTTTCACAAATGCCGGTCTGATGTGAAAAAGTTTGCTCACTTTTGACAATTCAGTATAATTCCTGAAAGATCGAACGAACAAATTTCCTAAATCGATGTGATCACATGCTGCCTTATGTAGCTAAAGTAAATCAATTCTGATCATTCTTAACCTAAGACTGTCCAAGTTAGGGGCATGTGAATAGTGTTGAAAGCGATTACATAGTTGATTGAGATTGAGTGAACCATCGCTGCACCTGTTCATAAAATCTGATACCCTCATCAGCGCGATCCATGTAAATTGCAGAGTCGTAATCGAATAAGGAAATTCTCTTGAAGAACTTAACAGTAAGTTGACTCTCTCATGTTTCGAAATAGCGAAAATAAGGGATTGGTGACATTGGAGATCTTTATTCTATCGCAGCATTGCTGAGAGCAATTCGATCTCGTGCAGCGAATAATTCCAAGATGGCCGACATCCTTGATGTCCGTAGGAGACGGTATAAGGGTAGCTTCCCTTGGCTCATCTAGTTATCCAGATCTCCTTGATGATCTGCACGGTCTATCGAGCTGCCGTCGAGTAAACTGCGAGGCAACATAGGTGTAAAGGGCGAACAGTTTATCACATTTACATAGCAAGGTGACAAACAAAAAAGGACAATAGAATAGCTTCAGTTACCTGCACGACTCCGCACTGGAAATTCGCCTTGCCGCCGATCGCCTCGCGCACTCCAACGGCCACAGTTATGCCCATTCGGTCTTAAAAGGAGCATAGACACTGAAGCGGATACGTGAGCGCATCAGCTCCTTTTATACAATCCCGATCATAGTGCGAAAACGCTGCATTGATCAGTAGAGAAACGCTGCTGCCTCAAAGATGACCAGTTAGATAGTCCTTAAAAATTGATACTTTTTAAACATCTTTTATAAAAAAGTTATTATGAAATGGCTGTTTTATAGGCTTTGGGAAGGTTTGAGCTTGTTTTTGATATGATCGCACTCAGGAGATGGGAGGGAGTGCGAGGAAACATGTGGATTGCATTTGAAGTTGCATTGCTTACGAGCATGCTCCATTATGCAGGAAATTTTGTCCAGTAGTACGAGTTTAGTATTAGATTGCATCTCGATGAGTCCAATTACCTTCTCCTCAAAGTGAAAAAAAGTTTTGCTATTCGCTAATCACAAAACCAAACACCTAAACCGTCAACGTGAACCAGTCGTATATTGCTGACCGTTCGTAACAAAAACTACGACAGTTGAGTAATTTGTCGCCTTTTAAAGCAGATCAGACGATGAAAAGACAGCCAGTAATCATCATTTCTAATAGATCATATAGGGCCAAAAATCTACAAGCTGCATCCTTTGCGGCAACAGCAGAGTGACCTGTTGTTCGAGGCGTATTCATCGCAAGGGCGTTCGTTAGATATATGTCTGTGGTCGCATTTTATCTTTTTTATCAATCCCTGATGTGCTGCTCTACCTCACTCCTTACTGCTACTTTGTAGCTTTGGTAAATGGAATTTTGTTGAAGTATTGAGGTTTTATTGCAGTCATGCAATGTATTAGTTGTGCACTATGATAACGAACTTCAATTTATTGTTACCCACTTGAAAGTACCAACAGATTTCAGTGAATATTTTCAGTAAAAAGCACTGAAAATCAACACTTTCTAATTAACCCGTTTTGCGTTGAAATCGTTTATGGGCATCTTTTCTTTCAATATTGTGGGCATTAGTTTGTAATTTACTAATTCACTGTCAAAGATTCATGGTGAATATTGACGATTTGAAGCAGCTGCACTGCCACTAAGGAAAAAAGTCATGTTGTGAGAATTATATTATTTAAATCTCATTGTAAACGTTGGGCGACATAAAAATATTGATGCAGAAATTTCAGTTGGTGGCGCTGGTCATGTATCACCGATGGCAGTTATGGTCGCACCGAATAGAATCGACTATAGCGTTACCAAAGGTGGACTGCGGACATGGGCCGTTCTTTTCGTGTTTATCTTCCTCTGCTCGGGTTTATACACAATTTTCTCGGCGAGAGATCTCACCGAGCTAGCCGTTGGTGAGTTCATCATATGCGCTTCTTTTTATATCGGAACAACGATTTGAGTTCGGGATTGAAAAAAAAATTAAACAAATAATATCTCGAGGAAAGACCATCATGGAGAGGAAATAGTTGCATCTTTCAGCCCCGCAGTACAAGCTGGATTAGACAGTAGGAAATATTTTTCTCGTATGATTTATGCTATAGTTAAATGAAGTTTCAGATCGACAGCAGAAAATATTTTTTTCATTTAGTTAAATGAAGTTTCAGATCTATCTTACAAATTCGGATCGAGTTATTTATCCCTTCCTCCTACCCTCGCCTGTTCTCCTGCCCGTTTCCTTGCCAACCCTCTTCCTTCCCTCTGCTGCAGTTTCGGCTGTCTCACACTATTCATTCGTTCTTTGCTTCTATGGGTGAATTAATCAATTGTCTTTGAGCGGACACACTATGAATTAATCAATTGTCTTTGGGCGAATATTCTTCTGCAAGAAACATCCAGCTTTCCCACTGATATAATTATTTTAAAAAATTCAAACAAAATGACGTTTTTCTGATTCTTTATGACTATGGTATCTTATGATATAAAATACATAATTCGCCTTTACAGTTTATCAGACGTTGCTCTCATTATCGAATATATTCGAAAAATGAAAGCATAATCAATACATAAAGGTGAAAACCTAAACGCTAATTTCAATCTTCTCAGAAATATCGAGTTTTGATGAAATTTCGTGCTGGACGAAGTTTCTTAAAGAAAATAGCTAGGAAGCAAAAACGAGGAACGTTAGTTATCCCTTTTCAGAAAATCGTAGCATTGAAACCAAAATTGTTGCTAATGAACCTATTGATCGACTTTAAAGTTTGTTAGCCGACTAACTCTTTCGCCGTTATGATTTTTCTGTGATACAAAAGAACCCTATTAGCGAGAATGGAAATTGGTGCGTTAGTAAAAATAAAAAAAATGCCATTTCCCTTCAGATGATAATGACAAATTCGAATGTTTCAGCTATTTTCAGTCCATTTCGAATTTGAACAGGTGGAATATGAGTTGGTACGATAATCACTTTTTGTGATCGTTCTCATTGTTTCTTTGAATTTCGTAGATTTCAACAAATTCTAGAATAGTAGTAATAATTAATTTTTTCACTCAGCCGATTCCACCACTCGCTGAATGCTGCCTTAAATCATTAAACCACTCCGATGCAATTAGCTGTAGAATGCATCAGAATCGGTCGTTAAATGCTTGCATATTCACCGATGTTTTGATGTTAACAATTTCTTTCTTACTTATCGGATTCACTCAAAAGGTTTATTCGTATACTATGTAAACTGTACTCATTGAATTCTGCAATATAAATCGATTCAATGGTTATTTTATGTAAGATGTCGGAAAAATCGACACATACAGCATGAACTCATAAATCTGATGCCACCAAAATATATTTTGCAGATGCAAATTTGTAAGAACATTTAACAACAAGCCGATAAATACTTAGATATCGATGAAGATGGAGTTGTTGATATCGACGAAGAAATAGAGAGCGATGCTGATGAAGTAGCGAACCAATATAGAAGAGCCGAGAAGGACCGAACGCCATCACGAGACAATATTGTACAATCAGCCGAGGAAATCAAACGTGCCCATCAGAAAACTCGTGTGACCACTGCAACAGGTTATATATTCATTTATTTTGACACGAACCCATCTTAAGAGATTTCAGAATTTTATTGTCAGCGAGCGATTTCAGTGCTGAAATTTTCAGTCTGTTTCTTTTCTCTCGTTCAAAAATTTTTTAGAAAGCCTCATCTATCGCTTATTAAATACGCGAATGGTGATAACATGTGGCGTTATTTATAACGATGACTGCCTTTGCACCCATATAACATATTATAAAAAGGAGCAATAAAGAAATTTACCTTCAAATTATTAATTGTTTCATTCCGGGTATATATTAAGAGAAGGATATTAAATTCCATAGAATTATGTTGCAAAGTGATTCATACGCATTGTAATAATAGGTTTTTATAGGTAGCGTATTAGAAAGTTTACGTATAAAGTATATATAATGTTTATTTGAAACAATTTCTCTTCCACTACGTAAAGTTTTTGGGAATGTTTCAGATTTAATTGCTCCGAATTGGCAATAAGTTTAAACGTCAGAAGTATTTCATCATCAATGTGTTGGTTCACTCATAATCATGCATATTTTTGCACCTATATATAGGACTATACACTGATTAGCTTTACACAGAAAAATTAGTGTTGTTTATGTCTATTTTCTTTACTCAGGTACTTAATTCATATTCACTAAGAGTTGTGCGCTTCAATAAAATTGACGTTTCAGCTGACGACGATTTAGATGAGGAAGATGAGCCATCAAAAGAAGAAACACTCCTCGCTGGACTCAAAGCAAAAGTAGAAGAAAAAAAACGGAAACAATCTGAGACTACTGATAGCGACGATGATGGAGGGGGAGAGGTGAGTCGTCAAATATGAAAATTATTTTGGCTTCCTTTTAATAAACATCGTCAATGTATTCGACCAACTGAATCACTACCTCAAAAATTTCTGACGTGAGGAGAAAATGGATGGAAAGCGACGGACGATTAGTAAGATATACAAAATTAAAAAATGATGAGCCTGAAATGTGGTCACTCAATAATTTGGGGACGGGAGGACGCATGTTGCAGTTGTCGTTACATCTAACAAAATTGCTTACCCTATCCTTTTCCGGTTTTGAAAATTTATAAAAATATACGAAGACGTATTTCTGAAGCGATGGTTCCAATACATTTCGCAACAACTGTACAACTTGAGAGAACAATTCAGGAGGAAGAAACTCAAAAGCGACCAACCAGGCCAGCGACAAGAAAAAGGAGGCGCAAAGGAAGTGATGATGATGAAGATGGGAGTATATCAGACGAAAGCATCACTTCTAACGCACCACGAAAAGTACAGCTTTTGTCCGTTACCTAAACTTTTGCATTAAATGCATATCAACGATGAAAAATAGAAGACCAAGTTCCACTAATTAAATAAATCCTTAAATGAAACATCCAATAAAGTTTTATGAATGGATAATCTCGCATCTGAGGCGACCGAACTTTTATTGTTGATTAGCATTTTTGAAGAAGACTGCTTTAGGGGGATGATCCATGTCGTGCCAACCTCCCCGGCACATCTTTCCACTTATTATAAACTTTGCAAGTTTACTTTAAACCGTAAAGAACACTGTTTGGGACACAGCGTTTATTTAGTACGCGAGGTAAACTTTATCTGCTGGGTTGGCCACGGGAAAGGGTAGATTTAAATATTTCTGATTAACCAAGTCAGCTTTAAGTCCGCGACATCCCAGTGATTCCGAATCAAAGGTTTTTCACCTCTCCTCAGGGCTTTTGCGTTCCCCTCTTTCGCCACTGCAATTCTCTCTGTCACTTCACCTTTTTACTTCCTGTACATTGCGTTATTTATTTGCGTATTGTCGATTCACAAATTAAGATTTAAAAAAGAAACAGATTATCAGAATAGGATAATTTGGCTTTAGGAGAGCAAACGAAAGATGAAGGAAAAGGAAACAACTCGTGAAGATGAACGCATCGATGAGATTAAATCTCAGCCTCATGGGGTTAGGTTTTTTATTATAGCGATATACGTATGAAGGAATAATTGAATGAGCGACGCTAATCAAACTTTTCTTGTAGGCATATTTCATAAACCATTGTAGCTACAAATCAGGTCTCATCCCTTTCCACATCCTTCCCTTATTTCAAGTTCGAGAATCGCCATACCAGTTTGAACAAAATTGACAAATTTTAGTCATTGATCCTAAAATTGAATTTCCTCCCTTCTGAATTTATGAATTAGTGACTTCCTAAATTTTCTTTTCAAATGATCCAGCCGAAGATGATTTTCTTCTCATTTTCTTCTCAAAGAATTTTTGTGTAGCAGATCTTACAAGCAATTGCACTGAACCACATGGTGAGTTGATCATAGACGACGATGGTAAAGTAATGGGACAGAATGACTTTCCATCCGTCTGTACATTATAGTGGCGTTCAATAAATGCCCAATATGTATTTAACTAACTCCCAAGAGCGCATTTTGCCCTGTCTTGTTGAGTACTTCTTTCCTTATTACTAGTTTGTGCAAGAAGCATCATGACTTATTAATCAAATGGCAAAGTGCAGAGCTGAAGTTGCATGTCATCGTTGGTGCTAGCTTGAATAGTCATCCTACCACCACTACATCAATCTCTGTGTTGTGGTTATATTCCACTATAGTATGCCAACAGACACTATGACATTCCATATGCAATATTCATGGCTATATTTTTTATTTGTTATGGAATTATTGCAGTTCAGTGCCTTCTGTAATGCTGACGGAATACATTTCTTTCAGAAACGACAATGGAAACGACGTGAAAAAATAACCAAATTAGAAACTGATGATGACGAGGCTGAGGAGAACAAAGGGGAGGAAGAGAAGGAGGACGAAGAGGAGGACGGCAAGTCCGATGAAGATCAATCCCCCGAAGAGAACAAGGTAAACGTGAAAGGAAACTGTTTATCGGGCTCGCAAAACAATGTTTATTCACTCAATGCATCTGATGTAGTTCGCGGCTTTGAGCATCTACTAACTGCCAAACGGGGTTAGGTTGGATCCAATGTGATGACTCAAAAGAAGGAGGAGAGGTGACAGATTTGCGAACGTTGGAGTGGAAATAAACTGAACTTTATCAACAGTGTTAAATTCCTACTACCAGTGTGAGATTTCACTGATAAAACAACCCATAGTTTTCTGGGGAAATTTAACACAAACTTCACCACGCTTGTTCGTCACTGCATAAAGGAGAGAGCAGGAGGAAAAGAGAAGGAGGAGGTGAAGAAACTCTATATCTTTCTTTCATTTCGAATATGTCAAACGAAGCCGCCATTCGACATTTTGGGGAAGCGTAGGTTCAAACATTGCATTCAAATCGAAAAATCGGGTCCTTCTCAAAGCGAGTTTCATAGTCATCGCTCACAGTAATATCTTTGCAGTTTAAAAGGGATTTACAAAAACATTTAATTTGAATAAAGTATTGATATATTATGGCGCACGCTTTAGTTTTCGGCACTTAATTTTACGACATTACTTACGAGGTCCTTTTCCACTTATTTAAATCCTGTGGGTTTTTTTTTTCGCTTTTATTGTCGCGTTTATAGGAAGAGGAAGAAGATCAGGGGGAGTCAGAAGAGAATATGCAAGAAACTGAGGCCGAAAAAGAGAAAGAGGAAGAAAAGCATGAAGAGAAGGAAGAAGACGAAGGAACTTCAGCCGTGCGGAAAAATGGTGTCAAGAAAAAGAAGAGAGCCGTACCTAACGCCGAACAGCCGCAAAAGGTTTCTCATCCAGCGTATTATTTACTTGACTGCTTTTGACTAGAGTCGTTAGTGTAGATGTGAGAGATGTCAAAATAATTAAACCTAAAATTGCAAGAGTACGTAACTGGTGCAAGGGCTGGAGGAGGTGTAATGTCACCATTTATTCCTCCGTTCCCATGTCGCACCCATGCATTTAATAAATCGAGTCAAAAATGCTCATCCTATTAGCTTCCTCTTCAACGTTTATAGTTAATATGGTCAGAGGAAAGAGAACGGGGAGCGTGAAACAACGAAATTAGCATATCATTTGTGATATCAGACAGTTGGAAAATCAACAATAATTTGATCTTTGTTCGTTGGTTAGTATCCAGTCGTATTTGATGAACGATGTCATTCGAGCAATATTTTGTAGTACTACCCAAGGACTGTTCAAATGCTTTTTATAGAACAGAAGAAATTCAATACAGAACATGAGAGAGGCAAGTCAGATGTGGGCTATTATATCTGATTTATTTACTGCAGATAAAGCCATTTTTCATTTACAACAATCACTGCGCTAAAATGCTCTTTGCATCTGGATTTGACACTGTCATTAACAGTCGAAATTTTCCTTCAAAGAGCATGACAGAGGTTGAAATTATATATATTACGAGGTACTTCATAGGAAGAACAATGCCGATTAGCAGTTGAATCACGTCTACTGTAATAACCTATACTGTGCACATGTTTCGCTGTGTAATATCATCCGATAACGGAAACTTTTTAATAATCAATCTTTGAAGAATTTTTCGGCTAAAATTCAACTGCCAAGGAACACCAGATTTGTTTTAAGAGTTGCATTTAAATAACAATTGCAGATTTGCAAACGAAAGAATTGCCCTCCTGCATACGACCATGTCCCTCGAATGGAGCTTCTTAAGCAAAAGCCAGTAAGCCACCCAGCTAAGTCTTCTTCGAGAGTGTATCTTCTTCTTGTTTGGTTAATATTCTCGACAAATTAGCATGAATGACTCACGTTTCCTACTGAAAGCGATGATTTGTGAAGTAGTTATCCATTGTAATGGCATATAGAAAGGTAAGAAATATTCTTGACGAGAGTAGTTGCTCGTTATATAAAACCATTCATTTCATTACAAGAATATTATAGTTTCTAATAGTTTTCAAATGAAAAATTTTGAACTATTCTCGAAATTTGTGCATTTGTGCCTATATTTAGTTGCCGATAAGTAAATGAATTTTCTACGCGTAACAAATCTAGAATTTAGTTGTTTGCAGCAATCAACATTGTCACATCGTAACAAACGTTATATGGTGAAACCTACAGAGGAAGAGGATCTAATTGATTTCGATGAGTTCGAGAATGATGAGGAGGACGGAGAGCAAAACGTTGAGAACGAGGATGAACAACTGGAAGATCTCAATGAAATAGCAGCCATTAAAAAAGAGAGGTCTGAAATTGGAGAGGAGATCATTTTAGGTTTCCAATAAACATTACAATCTATCAACAAGCGCGATTCCAAGCAACCTTGAACGATATATATTAAAGAGAAAACGTAGAGAAAAAACGAGAGGTACTCTTAAAAAGTATATTGGCTTTCTTTTTTGACCTCTCTAGAGAAAATGAACGTAGAATAAGCGTAGGGTTATCCTTAAAGCATTCTTGTGCGAATAGACCCACAATTTCCTTTCTTTCATTAGTGGAAAAATTGATTTAAGAGGTTCAAGTGATTTGAGAAGACTGTATTGATGGATGCTGTAAATGATACATTTTAGAATACATTTGAGGATGTTTGCTAAATGTCGGCGACGGATAAGCATAAAAGCTTCATTTAGCGATATGTTACTTTGACGGAGCTCCGATAGATGAAAAATCAGCTACCTCATTGTTCAATTTATTATTTTCTTGCTTCTACACATTTTATGAGTGAAGATTCTGTCTATGGGTATGAATGTGTCTATATTTCTGAACGATAGTTCCAATTGATCAACTGGACGACATAAAAGAAGAACTGTAATTAGAGCAACCTAAATTGAGAATAGCATCGAAAATTCAATTTTGTTGAGGTTGATCGTTGGTCAGCTATGGACTTTGCAAGCTAAAATGTTCTTAAACCTATCGAATCTTTTCTGACTCATTATAGAGCGCAAGATTATTTGGAAAGTGTTATTAGTCAAACTTTGTGCAAAAAACACATATCTTACTTGCCTACTTTGCCAAACATTTATTCCTTTCATGCTTATAGAATTCACTAACTTTGAAGATGAATAATCGGTTTTTGCCTACGCGAAATATATTCGAAAGAGAGATTTAGACTGGAGAAAACACGGTCCAGAAAACTATGCAAACTTTGCAGTTTGGACGGTCGAGCTGCATATAAGCGACGTGCGATAACGAACCGTGATGACCATCGCTTTAGGGATCAGCTGGACAAAGCGGATTACCTCGTCGAAAAGGTCAGTAGTAGGTCAAGAAGGAAGAGACGGCTGAAATGAATTTTTGATAACCATAGAAATGTGACACCAATTCAGGGGTTACGTTCTTTGCTCAACTCCATTTTTCTCCGCACAGTAATGCACGTTAGCCGTTGCAACTGCTTGTGTCACTTGCGCTTTAAATGGCCTAACCCTCCAATATTTATGTTCGATTATAAGAGTACCTATATTATCCCACATATTTTGCATGCTTTCTTTGTATATTGCGCATAATGTAAACTGTGTGATATTGAGTTTAACCGGGCAACATCCTCGACCAGCACGTATCCACCATCCCAAGCAGTAAGTGATGTTCGCTCAGCTGGAGAGATCGGCTTAGACGTTTTTGATCCTTTTCCCGCAACTTTCATCGGTCGTTCGCAGGGATGCATAATATTCCCCATTTAGGTTCTCTTTAGAAACAGGATTGTATTGTCATTAGATTGTCTGTGGAAATGTCTCAGAAATCCCTAAGAACCGCGGACGTAATTCGTTATTTTCATTTCTGTCCTAAAAGAGAGAGGGGAAGTTCATATGCGATCGCACTTGATTCGTAATGGTTTGAGTCTTTGAGCTATTGTCATAGCAGTGGGACAACTCCATCCATAGGTTTCGTTGTACCGTGTGAAAAAAGATTGAAATCGAACCTCGTTTAGGAGGTTGTCTTGTCTATGTATTGCCACATATGCCAGTGTGGTTTCGAAGAGCCAATTAGGGCACGCTGACCGAGGAGGTGAATGATGTAATGATGTCCTTTCTGAAATACCTTCTGTTTATATATTTCTTCGGCTTTAATTCAGCTTTGTCACAATGACCAAGAAATTGCAGCCGAACATATGGAAGAAGTTCATGCAATTTGAATGCATCAAGAAATACTAGCGTTGCTTTAAAATAGTTCGAAAGAGAGTCATTGATGCAAACGGATCTGCTCCAGTGAATTACACGGCGTCTGGTTTTCGGAGCTCAGCATAATGTCAATCACCTTTTCCTCTCAAAATTCATATACCGTTAATTAATCTATAGAAAAGTAGTACACGTTAATGTCTTTCGAACCTATCGGTTTCGTTTTATTTCGTTATGTTTGCTGTTCGTCGTTTTGTTATTACTTATAGTCCAATCAAAAAATGAAAGTTCCATAAATTGTCTTTGTTTGTGATGTTCGTCATTTTCTTTTATGCCTTTTTTTTTATTTAGCCTTCAAGTTATGCATCTTTTAACAAGATTTGTGCGCAATTTTCTTACAGCCTTGGTTTGTTGTGTTTTGCGGGGAGTGATTCGTTTTAGGAAATTGATGTTGGTGGTGAACGAAAAAAAGTGCGATGAAAAATTGCTGAAATATTAAAATTCCCAAAAAGCTTTCATTGACAATAGCATCGCATCCTTTCTAATAAAACCGTCTCTTGGGATTAATGCGATGCAAACAATAAGCAGAAGAAAATCCTCGAGGAAGATCCCTCGAAGTCCTCGAAGTCCCTTTCGAGGATCATCAAAATAGTTGCCTCAGAAACGCAACATCATTTTTCTCTAACATTTATAGGCTTCTTCAACTGTCCTGTTTGCTTAATCATTGTTTTGCTTGTAAATAATGATATGCATTCGCATAGTTGTTATTTTAATTGAGTTCTAATTTTTGAATAAAGTTCTGTGTTTCGACACTCATTTTCTGTGTCATCTAACAACGTACAGCCTTGGTTTGTTGTGTTTTGCGGGGAGTGATTCGTTTTAGGAAATTGATGTTGGTGGTGAACGAAAAAAAGTGCGATGAAAAATTGCTGAAATATTAAAATTCCCAAAAAGCTTTCATTGACAATAGCATCGCATCCTTTCTAATAAAACCGTCTCTTGGGATTAATGCGATGCAAACAATAAGCAGAAGAAAATCCTCGAGGAAGATCCCTCGAAGTCCTCGAAGTCCCTTTCGAGGATCATCAAAATAGTTGCCTCAGAAACGCAACATCATTTTTCTCTAACATTTATAGGCTTCTTCAACTGTCCTGTTTGCTTAATCATTGTTTTGCTTGTAAATAATGATATGCATTCGCATAGTTGTTATTTTAATTGAGTTCTAATTTTTGAATAAAGTTCTGTGTTTCGACACTCATTTTCTGTGTCATCTAACAACGGATGCATAGAAGCATGCAAGAACTTTCATTTTTTATGTCATTGCAAGTCCCTTTAGCGCCTATAGAGATGTCATTTGGATCGCTTGCCATTCGGGCAAGTTTCTAGTGCAAAAATTGGAACAACGCTATTAAGGCTTACAAATAAATGTTGTTCATTTACGTACAACCATTAAGAATTTCGCGCCACCTTTTTGCCTTTCACAGCGCTTAAACCACTGTTATATTGCTCGTTGATCGGTATACGATTCAAAAAATTAGGATGAAGGCTTTTTCTTTATCAAAAATTTGTGTAGACGGAGGAACCAAAGGGAAAGCGGTTGCGAAGTTTCTTCGCTTTTTTTTAAAACTCCAACTTAATAAACGATTAGGCGATCAAGGCGCACAAAATTTCCGAAGGTGTTTACTGTCTCTACAGCGCGTGTTTGACTACTTTTACTTCAAAAAGGCGCCGCTTTTGCAAGGACGAAATTGAACTATCCTCTAGAAGAGCGATTAATTATCTCGCGGACCACTCTCGTAGAATTGTCCGTTGCTGTCGTAGAATGACAGGACATGCGGGGTGGCTGCAAGGGTGTATGGTCCCTGTTTGGGCTCTCTACCCTCAGTGTGTCTCTGAATGATTCGCAAATTTCCTCTCCTTCGAGGCTCGACCAGGTGCTCCGTAATCTAAAAAAAAAAAATAGTAAGGCGGAAGGAATAACGTGACGGTAGGCTTGACTTTGCTGCGGCAGACTCTTGACACAAATACTGCCATCTCCACACCAACGAGCATCTGGCACTCCTCACCCCGAGCCATTTCATGCCGGACTGGGCGCCACTATGGTCCGAACCAACCCTCGGAAGGACGACACCTAACGTTAAAAGCTAGAAGCACACTGGCTCAGATACCCAAATACGCTCTCCCGTTATACACATCGATCCTTGTCTCAAAGCATTTTTAGAGAGTTTGCTTTGTTTTATGGTTATCGCTTCTCTACTTTCCCCGAAAGCAATTGATCTACAGTTTATTGATCACCTCTTACATAACGGAGGGTGCATTTCCCTATGTGGTTTTTTGCAATCTGGACCAAATTTCCCCGAAAATGCTGGGGTTGTTGCGCACAAGAGTTTGCCTCCCTGGCGGCTTCAGTCGTTGGGAAAGATCACGAAGGTTTCGCTCACAAGAGAGGGTGGGAATGATCTCATCTGTATCTCCGCCACAGTCTCTGCCAGCGAAAACGTTGCGAAACCCTCGTGCAAACGTCGGTTTCTCTTTATTGCCGAAAATGGGCAAAGTGTTTGGTCGCATTCGGATTTCGAGAAAGAAAGAAGGCTTCAACATCGAATAAATGGAGCGTTTTTCCAATTTGTTAGGGGAGGAGTGAAAAAAGTAGCTTTCATATACGTTAATTTTTTCCAATGCGATGACCAGGCAAATTCTAATGACATTTCTCATCAAAATTAATGAAAAATCCCGCTGAATCTTTTTTTTCATTTAAATTTTTGCCAGAACTTATGATTGCAGTCAAGTGATCATTCCAGTGAGGCATCCGCTTGCAAAGCTTGCAAAACTTTTCTGGTTGCAGCAACTGGCTTAGCATAAACGATGAATTTTGTGAAGTAGTGATGTCGAGAAATGCCTTTCAAACGAAGAAACTAAAACAACCGACACAAGCAGGTTTTTTAACCTGTTTGCAAGAATCAGCTATATTCAATGTGTTCCGTAAACTTCCCTCGAGTTTTGCCGAAGTGGCAGTAGGGCTCATGCATAGTGCTCACATCGCTGCTTCGAGCTTGGTATTGTGCGCCACCTAAGCTGTCAAAGGTCATATCTGAGCTCCGGTTGGTTGGAGTCCGAAAAAGTTGAAGATAGTTGGGGCACTAGGATATAAGGAACAATTTATGGAATATATGCTAGTGCATTGCGATGTGTCAAGTTTTCATGAATTTTTACAATTGTTCGACAACGCGGATTAAGGTTAACGGATTTAAATGAGAACGAACTTCGGATTTCAAAAAAGACGCTTTAAAAAAAGAAGCGCGGTGATCTTTGATGAAAGAACGGTTGTTTCAGCATGATTATCGCAACGCATTCGCTATATTTGACGATGTTTTGCGTCACAATCCGGATAGTCCTCGAGCACACTTTGGTAAAGCGCGAGCGTTCGACATACGAAGCGAGATGGATGCAGATAAAACCTACCTGGATATGGCCATCAATGAATATCAGGAGGTGCTAGATTGTGATGATACACCCGATGCTCTCTTCAGGTATTGCTTCTATACTTAGTCATTGAAGAAAACCGAATAATTCTCTGACTGTTGCCAAAATGCCCGTAGTTTTTATTGGCCTTATTTTGTATTGCAAACAGCTAAAGGTGTCCGTGCCTAGAGCATTCATAGTCTGCTGCATATTTATGCGAAAGTTCCAACTCTCTTCAGGTTTGCAAGATGAGGTTCAGATCCAATTTATGCAATACGAAGAATTAAAGAAACTGCGCCTTAAATCAATCCTCGGCAATATTTCGCTATAAATGAGAATATGCGCCATTATTCAGCGGTGAATTCCCGGGAAGTGAATATGCGCACCTGAATTTATCGTAGGAAAGCATGTGAAAATAAATGTCGCTATATCAAATTTAAGCGATTGCAAAATTTTGTGACTATTATAAGAAATTTTATTTTATTCAGGCTTGAGAGCCAGCCATTACGGCAAATAAACTAATTTGATGTTGAAATATGTGATAAGAAACATTTCAACATTTTTCGTCGCCGTCTTTAATGATGGCAAATTTCTGTGCGTTTGTTGTTCTTTTAATAGGTTTACCTTGCTCGGATACGTTGTGCGTTGTTCACTTTGTTTTAGATAGCTAACTAATCCTACAATCTTACCGACCTCAAATATTTGGAAACTGTTTGCTTGGCGTTAAACGAGGGCCTGAAAAGAAAGTATTCGCGATGAAAATCATAATTATAAATACAGGCAAGCGGCAAATCGTTTAATTGATCGTGCACGCTTCCGAGGAGCCCATCATAAGGCACTTATAGCACAGCGTTCGCTTATCGATCGTTATCCTGAAGAGATTCAACTGCAGAACGATTTTGCACTAACCTTCCTTATGATGGGACGACAAGATGACGCACGCAAACTCTTCGAGGATGTACGCTTTTTATTTATTTTCTATATGTTCACTGATCGACCACGTAGATATCGATGATTGCACAATACGGCATTTGAAATATTTCCGCAGTTATCCCTAAGATTAAGGAATGAAGTTTATGATCGTTTCTGTCGAACCTTACATGTAGGGAAATCGAGCACCGATCCCACTAACTAAGATCACTCAGCTTCGGGAGAATCTTTCAGCTCATCAGAACCAGTATGAGGCACCTCGGAGTTAAGAGTTTTCATAGACCTATTTGCACAGAAAATTCCGTTCTTCTAATCGAAAAACGTATTCTGATGTTCCATAAGCAGTAGAGTGAAGTGCATGGAAAATTTCAGGTCTTTGAATTTTTATAGTTCTTTTGAAGTTAAATGATCAGTGATGAAAATAGCATGGTACAGCCTATGGTGTATTATTGCCCACTGAACTTCCTTAATACTTGCTTCAGCGGTTTTATTTGTAATAATATCATTGATATTAGGTATGTACACTGCCGATATATACGATTTAATAAGTCTTTGGTAAAATGATCGCAATATTTTATTAACCACCTATTTGCAAAATAAAACTTGTCATTTGCTATTGTCATTTTCTTTTCTTTTTTTTGCGGTATATTTTGGTCAGCTAACTTGTCTCGAGCTGAACTTTCCCTCATAGTGTTTTTACTGAATCCCATAGTACTCTTATTGTGAACTACACCCATTTCTATCTAAGGGCTTTTACTGTCCTACGGTATAATTTCTAGTTTTTTTCTCTAACTATGGCGGAAAAATTGCACAAGTTACAGTTAACGACTATTTGGCTTCATTCTCACTTCAGTAATTATCGTGCCGTCGAAACTTCGAATAGTTTTTTCGATCTTTCAACGGTCACCGACCGAACATTATCGTTCACTCACTCTGCGTGGCGATGGTTTGGTAACCACGCAAAACCTGAAGAAAGTCATTCCAACTCATTAGCGATCAGGATGATGTTTATGGCGATAAGTGAACCACTGACAAGAAATGCCAATATCATTTTAAAAATTCCACCGCAGTCATAGAGAAAATTTTCCGATAGATTCGACCATTTTTGAGAGGCGAAAACAATAAAAGAAAAGATAAAAGTTCATCACGAAGACGCCTTGAAAGAGTATATGAGAACTCGAGAATCACAATCAGTTCAATAGCTTATGAAATTGGTTTCATTGTCCCAACTCCCCACAGTTGTAGTTGCCACTTTTAAAGTAGCATTTTCTTCAATGATTCGATACTTTATCATTATTTACTCTTTGAAATCTTGAATTCATTTATTTTTTTTAGGTATGATAACAGATTATTGATCATCGCAATGCTGGTAGCAGGAAACTTTACTTTGCAAACATTAGATGACAACAGATTTAAGGTGCTCCGAATAGATCCGAACAATGGTGTTGCACAAGCGTATTACGGTTATCTGATCAAGCTGGATGGCGAGTTGGAACAAGGTGTGCTCTTCATGAGAAAGGGTCTGCGCGCAGCACGAGCTGCTATTGCTGATCCCAGGTGCGACATTCAGATTTGTCGCTTGCGATTGACGTAGGTTTAAGAAACTTTCATTTGAGAGAGAGAGAGAGAGAGAAAAGCTTACAGAGGAAGTCGACATTTATGGTTTGCTATGTTTTCTACCTTACTAGAAGATTATTTATTGCGATGGAAAAGTTGTCGTTTTACAATCGGATGTTGTAGCGCTTTTGGTATAGTAAAGTCTGTGAAGCGGTCAGCGAAATAGCAAAACCATTTGCGAATTTACTGTGATAAACCGCTAGGTGAGACTGGAGAATTATGGGTTCAGCAAATTCATACAGATTGCACTCCATATACCTTATACGTTTTCATTTCTATCGTTGTTATTATTCAGGTGCAGCACAAAATTCCGACTCAGCAAGAATATCGTTTAGTTTTCATGTTTAACAAACGTCAGTAGTATCTCACTAATTGATACCACGGACTATTTGATTCAATTATTCATTTTTTTATTTCCTTTCTTTTTTTCACATATCTTGTCAAAAGCATATTGTGGTGACTTTTTGTGCTCATATGTTTATTTGCAAGCAGCCATAGCCAAAACTCAGTTTCCCCGAAATGGGAAGGGAATTTTTCTTTTCGGACGCATATTGAAGAGCTAAAAGAATTCTCAAACATTAATCATCATTCATGTGTAGATCTACTCGAATTGGCTTAAATCACCCTTTTCTTTCAAACTGAAATGCTGGATAACAGCAGATCTACTTTATAGAAAAATGCTCACATGAACCGTTAAGAAGGAGAAGTCTCTCGTTTGATCAAACTGCGTTCGTGTAGAACTCTCCGTTTGTTTATTGCTGTCAAAGCCATCTTCTTTTATAAAAATTGTTTTTTATGCTACATAAATCAAGGCTGCATTAATCTATCGAACAGTAAACGAAATTGAACTCAGTCACTGATAGAAGCGATGATGGAACATCAATGTATGAGCCAATCGAATTCTTGATGATCGACTATGTTTTGCCTCAAAACTGGCCTAGCTATGTTTTCCGGTACGAGGCCAGGAAAAGAGGGGGAGCGGATAGCGGTTAATCTTCTTCCCTGCACTTCATTTAGTGCTTTGACCTGGCCTGGTCTCGCTTTCGGACGCGTTTTCCAGGCTGCGCTTTCTCTCGGAGCGTAGCCACAACATCTTCCGCCTTCGGGCGGCTGCGTTTTTCAAATCTGCCTCATGCGTTTCTCCTGGGTGCGTTTTCCAACTCCCTGTTTATCACCAATCCATTTTGCCCAAGTCTGTCGTTTTGTCTGAAAGATTATGCAGTAACTTTGCAGTGCTTTCATATGACGCAAACGCCATGAACAAAATCGTTTTTCATGCAATGAATCGAGTGAAAAAAGAAATTCTTAGTCTTTTGGGAGCAAAAAATTGGCTGTAAAGGAAATTGGATGCGCTCCTATGTAATGTAGTTTTTGCGAAAATAATCTATAATATAGTACATATGTAGTTTAGTGACGTTTTAAGAAACAAAACACTGAGTATGTAGAAATCTTAGCATTGAAAACATCGCTCATGGCGAATAACTGAGCAAATTTTTGTTGCTGAATTTGTCTGGAATTTCAGGTTTTACTACCACCTCGGTGATGCCCTTTCAAGGCTTGGACGCAAGGAAGAAGTAAGTGCTTCAAAACCTTTCAATAGAGTTATAAGGTAATGCGAACTATTTTATTTTGTATCTTTACTGAACAGTTCGGAACTATTTGCTTTGGTCCCTTCTAAATATAAATAGGAGATGCGTCGAGGACTACCGTCGTTGAGAAAAAAAGTCCACCATAAGATTCAAGAAGCTGATCGAGCCCCTTCGACGAGATAGACTCAGTAGGAATGATGGCGAACTTCATGTTTTCAATTCTTTCTTACACAGTTTTTTATGAAGGGCAAGAAATGTTTTTTGCCCCATTTCACTCTTCTTTCAGGCATACGAGGTGTACAGTGTAGGTGCTAAAATTGGTCTCTTCTTATCACCATATCAAAGATCTCTCTATAACTATTATGGATTAACTGCGAGACCGTGGTGGTCACTTGAGCAGACAACATATGCGAGACATCTAAAGGTACCAGTTGAATTTCCATTTGGATGCCACAAATGTTATGCAATAAACCTTTTCATTTTATTAGCTCGAATTTTCGGCTGATTTAAAGGCGTTCTTCAAACAAATACTGAGAAATGATGCGATACATGAAAATTCAAAACACCAAGCATTCCTACATATCTGTTCAGATTGGCTGCACATGGGTGGACGGTTACGTTTCGTTACCTTCAGAAATTGAGGAGTTCCTCTGAACCTCTTCAAATATTCGATCAACACCTATAGTTATATTCCATCGTAGTACGCAAAGCTGCAGCATAAGACTGAGGAGTTGCTAAGCATATAGTAGAATTCGAGCAGTCGATTACAACTACGTAGAATTGTTTTCTTCCTGAAACTTTCACGTATTGTAATGGAGAGAAGTCCTTCATCAAATGAAAGCGTTCCTGCGTTTGCCGGAATTCGGTGCATCTATCTTTTTAAATCGCTTCATGTGCCGAAAGTCACATGACCACATAAAGTTACTTAGTTCGACAACGTTTCAGTGATAGTTCCCCAATTAATTAAGACTTTTTGATTGCCAAATTGGTGCTGTGGAAAGGGTTGTACCTTTGCAATAATAATGTCCTACCCAGTCGCTTATTAAATCGCAGAACGTTGAAAGACAATGGACCATCATGCGTGAGGAGGCATTGCGTGTGTTGGAAACAAATCCCGGACTCTACAGTGCAGAAAATGAGCAACTCACCATTGGTGGACAATGGTTAGCATATAATCTTTATTATGGCGGTGTATGGAACAGCAGCAATTGTCGCAGAACGCCAAAAACTTGCGATATTCTTGCTGAATTTAAAGAATCGTCGAACAGCTCTAAAAGTCAGGTGAGTGATTGCTTCCATTCAATTTGCCCATTGCTGTTTTGTTATCATTATTCTGAAATTTCATTTACCAATATTATTCTCCACACAACAGCATAAATGAAATAATATTGGATATTTGTGAAAAAAAAAACCCAAATTTGTTCAATGCGAAGTTTGCAGAATTCACTGACATCCAATATCCTTTATGACATTTCTAATTAGCGTACTTCAGTTTTTTCGTTCCATTCTGAGAAATGTACACTGACACTTGTTTGTAAATATGGATTGAGTTTGGCAGGTGCAATAACTGCAGCAGTTTCTGTTCCAACCGCTGTTTTTTGCTCCTTTTCAAGGCTGCATATGAAAAGGCCAATAATGCAAATTCATACTTGTGCAAGATGTCTGAGTATACGTGTTTGTCTGCGTGCCTGCCCGTATATTGAAGAACAAAAACCAATGAAGCTTGAGCTGGAGCTTTAACCTATACACTCTACACTCTAACCGCACATACAAGCCCTCCCATTGCTCCAGTGTCTTCTGAGAGGATTTTCGATGTTTACATGCGGCCTGCAATTGGCTAGATCACCCTTTGCATCGATCAAGTTCGCATTTTGCGGTTGAAAGGATGAAAAAAAGAGATCGTTTGCACATCTTTGCGAGCGGTCGCTCGGTGGAAACAAAATCGCATTCTTGCTCATATTTTATTGTTTACTGGTGATTTACGATACTAGTTGGCATGATTTTCAAGTGAGCTAATTGTACCAGCCGTTTTAGTGCGCTAATATGCTTGATGACGTTCACACATCTCTTCATCGTTGGAGGACGAAGGCGCTGTTGAGTGGAGCTGTTAGTATAGAAAGTTAAGCATGGCATCTGATATAGAAATAGGTAGGTATGCTTAGGAATGCTTTATGCTTGAAAAGAAATTACAAAGACGAAATTTAAATGTGAAGATCTTTGCATATCCTCCACTGAAATACGAATTTTGTTTCCGTTGTTGCAGTGAAGAAATTTGTAAACAACCTGTACCAGAGGTATGAACTATGAACAGTTGGATTGAATTCATTAGCCTCACTGAGAGAATAAGTGATTGCGGCAGGAAATCAACTGCATGTTGTTGTGATGTGAGTTGAGTCGTCAATGGAATTGCAGATGAAATTTTCACTTCTTACAAGTGGCACAAGAATATGGCCGCATTGTGGCTACTCAAACTGTCGGCTTCAAGCTCAGATGGGACTCGTTGTTCCCTCAGGTTATTTCCTCTTCATTGATTCCCTTCGGTTGCTTGTGGCAACTGCCACTGATTTCCTGGTATTTTACAGTACCAGTTGGCAGCAGTGCATTCACATACTATTTATTTAGCCTCTTCTCAGTGATCGTTTCAAATGAAGTTTTCCATCCCTGCATTTTCAGCGAATTCATATGAGGCATTCTGGCAGCCATATGAAATTTCGGCAGCTTCCTGCCTTGCTGACCAAATATTGGTCGGCTGCACTTCCGGTAAGCGCAAAGATATATCTTCACGAACATGACCTTAACTTTCAGTTTAGTGCAGCGATGTAAATACTCTATTTAGAAGCTCGAATCCGTGTAGCCGACGAGACACGTGGCTGGAAGACGGGTCGTTTTATTGTATTCGACGATTCATTTGAACACGAGCTATGGTTTGAGGGCGCATCGGCGAATAAGATGCGATTGGTGCTCGTTGTTGACCTCTGGCACCCGGAAATTGACTCTACGAGACGATATGAATTTGACGGTGACTTCTGAATCAGTCGGACCTGGTGCCTTACGACAGGGATACAGCTGCAGTTCTCTGAAGGAAGCGAAGGATGGTGAGGAGGCGGTGTGTGGCGAATACAGTATGCAGCTCACATACGCTACACCGTAAGGGGCAGCCTGCCTCACGGATACGCCCTGACGAACAATGAATCCTTTTTTTGTGATTTAAAGTTGATTCTTAGAGTTCCTGCATGGGCACCGGACTACAAAAATCTATTTGTAACGGGTCTAAATTTTGATGTAAAACAGATACGAAAGAGCCGATTGGCGATTGCAATAACGGATTGACTCAACGCTCAACCTGATGCTCACGTTATTAAGTGGAAATTCTATTAGTTTGAACAGCTTCTTTAATCGTTCCATAAAATCAACTTTTGAACAGCTTCTTTAATCGTTCCATAAAATCAACTCAATTAATGAAAACTGTGAAAAAATTTCGCAAAAGAATGCTCATCATATGAATATCCAAGTAACCCGCAGCCCATAGCCACCATATTTATGGGGATTCATAGCTATATTTGCCGCTAATTGATTCATTGTGATATCCTTATATGTTAGGAAGTGTTCTCTCTAATTTATGGAATTCTAAGCAGAAATATGGACTAAAAGTCGGAAATACTTGAGACTTTTCGATAGTTTTGCTCTGAATGTCGAAAGTGTAGAAAATATCAAAGCAATGAGTTTTTTTCTTGCCGTTGCCGTAGAGCTTGATTTTTCTTTTCGTTATCACCTGAATGCAGCGGAATTGTTCAGTTTTTTTAATTAGATCCTAGTGAGAATTTTCAAATCTGTTGCGCCGAACCTTTTTCTATATGAGTGAAAAAAATATTTTTTTATGATTTTGCAGTCAGCTGTGATGCTCGCATTTAGTTCATTGAGCTCAACGAGTGTTTCATTTTGCCAATATGTTCCATTTCCTCGAAGAATTGTTTATGAAGATTTGAACGGTGTCTCACTGCCGATGTTAGTGTATTTCGAGAATGATTTTACTGTAGGAGCTGTATGACGATATGTTGTATTTCAATGCTCTAAACATCTATTGTTTGGTTCTGAATAAAACGTTTGGTTCGCAAGTGATCATCGTTTGCTATAGCTCTTTGTTGAATTATGGAATTGCTGCAGAAATATCAGTCACACAATTGACAAGGAAAGAGTTTGTTAAAATCCCCAAATTTTTCGTAATCTTTCATGCGAAGAAAAAATTTTAAAGTTTGTTTGAAAAATTCAAAGGAAGAGACGAAAAATTTTCCATCCTTCAACCACAATCAGAAAATATTCAATGAAATGTTTTTTTCAACGGTTTTGGCTGAATTGATAAAAGTTTGATTGTAGAACATTAAATGCAATGTTTCTTTCAAAAAAGAACATTTCTTTCTCAATTTGGAATCTATTTTCCATATCACGTCAATTATTACTCTCCTTTTCTGGAGTCTTTTTCTGCCAGCCAGCAGCTGATAGAAGTTATTCAATTCGGAAAAAGCGGCCCGTCATAATTTTAGAACTGAACTAACTTCACTGCAAATGTTGTAACAAATAAGAAACTGCGCGAATAAGAATCCAGAAGGCACACTCTTGGCAATCTGTACATTTTGCAGGCAAGAAGGAAACACAACTCAATTTCCTGACACTCAATATGGAACATCGATGAAAACCATCTCTCGTCATTTTTGCTCATGACGGAAACCGAAAAATTTGAATTTGCCATCGAATCGAGAGAAATTATTCGAAAACGGTAGTCAGGGAGCAACTCTGGGCATCGGACTTGAAGAAAGCTAGAAGACCTTCGCCCAGTTCGAGAAGTTTTTCCATATGGATATTTGTATATGTACAGAGGAAGAATCGTCAAAATTGCGCAACTCGTATTTTCTGTTCAATTTAATACACTGCTAGTTTCTTCAATGCACTAAAACACTCCTTGAATGTGTGTCTGTCTGTGTTTGTCAGTCTGTTTGCCTGTGCCTGTCTGCCTATATATCTGTCTCTCTGTCTGTCTGTCCCTCCGCGTCTGTCTCTCCGTCTCGCTGTTCTCTCTGTCTGTCTACCTGTGCCTGTCTGTCTCTCTGTCTGTATATCTGTCTGTCTGTATATCTGTCTGTCTGTCTGTCCGTCTGTCTGTGCCTGTGTGCCTGTCTCTATCCCTGTCTGTCTGTCATCCGTTTTTTTGTCTGCATATCAGTATGTCGGTCTGCCTCTCTGTCTGTCTCTCTGCCTCTTTGTCTTTCCGTCTCCCCGTCTCTCTATCTCTCCGCGTCACTCTTTCTGCCTCTCTGTCCCTTTGTCTCTCTGCACCTCTGTCTCTCTCCATGATTCCCTGTCTCTCTGCCTCCTGGTTCTCCGTTTCTCTGTCTTTCTCTTTGTCTATCTCTATGTCTCTCCGTTTCACTGTCTACCCGCCTGTCTGTCTATCTGTCTGTCCGTCTGTCAGTAAATGTCTGTCTCTCTATCTCTGTATCTCTCACCCACTGTCTCTGAACGTCTCCGTCTCTTCCTGCCTCTGTCTTCGTCTCTTTGTTTCTCTTTCTCTCTGTATCTCTGTCCTTCCACCTCTCAGCATCTCTGTCTCTGTCTGCTTCTCTGTCTCCCGTCCCTCTATCCCCCTTTCTCTCTGCCCGTCTGTCTCTCTCCGTCTGCCTCTCTGTCTGTCTGTCTCCTATCTCTTTGTCTCTCTGTCAGACTTTCAGTCCTTATGTCTTTCGGGCTGTCGCCAATCTGCCCGTCCGTCTGTCAGTCCATCTGTCTGTCTGTCAGTGCGTCAGGTCATCCACCTATCTGCATCTTTGCCTTTCTGCGTGATCCTCTACTTGTATGTATGTCTGTCTGTCTGTTGTTCCCCTGCCTCTCTGTCCGTCCGTCTGTCTGTTTGTCCGTCTGTGAGTCAGGCTGTCTTTCTGCCTGTCTCCCTGTCTGTTCACCTGTCCGTCTGTCGCTCTGTCTGCCCGTCCAGCTCTCTGTCCTCCGTACCCATGACCTTCTGCTCGAATGTCTGAATATCTCTCTGCCTGCCTGTTTGTCTCTGTATCTCTCTCTGCCTGTGTCTCTGACTGTCTGTCTGTCTGCCTCCCTACGGGGTTCCTCTCCGCCTGTCTGGCTGTATGCTGTCTATCAGTATATCTGCCTATCTATCTGCCTGCCTGTCTTTCTCTCACTTTCTTTCCTTTGTCTCTCTGCATCTCTATCTCTCAATATCTCTACACCCCTGTCTCTCTACCTCCCAACTCTTTGGCTCTGCCTGTCTCTGTCTCGCTGTAAATCCGTTTGTCTTCCTGTCTGTCTGAATCTCCGTCCATCTGCCCGCATGTCTGACAGTCTGCACGCCTCTCTATTTCTCCATCTGCTTGCCTCTCCATCTGACAGTCTATCAGTATGTCTGTCTGTCCCGTCGTTTATCTGTCACTGTGTCTCCCCATCTGCTTGCCGGCCTCTTTGCCCAATCGTCTGCCTGTCTCCTGTCTGCCTACCTCTCTCTGTGTCCGCATGCCTGATTTTGTCCCCGCCCATCTGTGGTCTGTCTCTGAGCCTGTCTATCTGTCCATCTGTCTCCCTGTATGTCTGTCTCTCCGATTGGCCATCCGCCTCTCCGTCAGTATCTCCGTCAGTCCGTGGGCCACTCTTTCTACCTGTATCCCTCACTCTCTGTCTGTCTGTTCGATTTTCTGAATTGCCTGTCTGCGTGCCTGTCTGCATGTCTGTCTACCTTTCCGTTTGTCTATCTGGCTCTCCCCTTGTCAGTCAGTCTGTCTGTGTCTGTACGCCAGTCTGTCATCCTGTCTCTTTCTCTGTCCGTCTGTCTGTCTATCTGACTGCCTGCCTCTCGGTCTGTGTGTCTGTCTGGCCGTCTGTCTGTTCGTTTA
Organism: Baylisascaris schroederi; assembly: GCA_006503575.1. Lineage (NCBI taxonomy): Eukaryota > Metazoa > Nematoda > Chromadorea > Rhabditida > Ascarididae > Baylisascaris > Baylisascaris schroederi. Next base: position 167,217 of record QEWY01000769.1, on the reverse strand, counting down.
TCTGTCTGCCTGCCCGCCTGTCTGCCCGTCTATCTGTCCGCCTGCTTCTCGTTCTGTTTGTCTGCCTATCTATCTACCTGTCTGTCTGTCTGTCTCTCTGTCTCTCCCCCTTCTCGCTGTCTGTCCGTCTGTCTACCAACATGCTTACTTGCCGGTCTGTCAATCTATCTGTCTGCTTCACGGCCTGCCTGTCTGTCAGCCTCCTTTTCTATCCGTCTGTTTGCCTTTGGGTCTCTCCGTCTGTCTGCCTCCTTGTCCGTAGGTCTGTCTGTCTGTCTGCTTGTCTGTGTCCGTCCGTCCGTCTGCCTGTTTGTGTCTGTACCTCTGTCTGTCCGCCTGACCTTCCCGCTCTCTGTCTGCCTGCTGGTTGGTCCGTCTGCCTGTTTGCCTGCCTGCCTGCGTCTCAATCCATCTGTCTGCTTCTCGGCTGGTGTCCGTCTGTCCGCCCGTCTGTCTGCCTATCTGCCTCTAGTCCCCCCGTCTGTTTTTCTGTATGTCTCCCTGTCCGAATTTTCATCTGCCTGTATGCCTGTCTGTCAGCTTGTCTGTCAGCCTGTATGCCCGCCTTTAAGTCCCTCAGTCTGTCTGCGGATGTGTCTGTCTGTCCGCCTGTGTCTAGGTCTGTCCGTCTGTCTGTCTGCATCTGTGTCTGCTTGCCCATCTATCTGTCCGCGCGTATCTATGTCGCTGCATCTGTCTCTCTGTCTTTCCGCCTGTCTGTGCACCTGTACGTGTGTCTGTCTGTCCATCTCTCTCTCTTCGTCTTCTCCCCGTCTGATTTCCCACCCGTCTGTTCGAACGCCTTTCTTTCTGTCCGTCTGTCTGCATGCCTGCCCGCACGTCTGTCAGCAAATCTGTCTGCTTCTCGGTCTCTCTCTGTCTGTCTGCCTGTCCGTCCATCTGTCTGGCTTCTCTATACGATTTCTCATCTGTCTGTATGCCCTTTTGTCAGCCAGCCTGCCTGTTCATCCGTTTCGCTGCCGTTTTGTCCGTCTCCCCGTCTTCCTGTCTCTCTATCTTTTGTCTACCTCTCTGCCTGTGCGCTTGTCGGTCTGTCTCTCTGTCTGTCCGTCTGTCTGTCTTCTCTGCGCCTGATTTCCCATCGGTGTGTATGCCTGTCTGCCAGCCTGTTTGTCTGTCCGTCCGTTTGCCTTTCGGTACCTCTGTCTACCGGCATCTTTGTATGCGCCTCTATTTGTCTGTCTGTTTATGCCTCCTTTCTGTCCGTCTGCTCGTCGGTCCGTCCGTCTGTCTGTTTGTCGCCTGTCTGTCTATCTGTTCGCCTGCTTGTCGGCCTATATGTCTGTATGTGTGCCTGTCCGTCTGTCAGCCTGGCTACTGTGTCTGGTTTCCCATCTGCCTGTCTGTAAGCGTGTCTGTCAGCCTGTCTGTTTGTCCCTGCCTTTGACTCTGGATCCTTCTGTCTGTCCGTCTCTCCGTCTGTACGCCCGTCTGCCTGTCCGTCCGACTGTCTGTCTATCTGTCCGTTTGCTTGTCAGTCTGTCTGTCTCTCTCTCTCTCTCTCTGTCCGTCTGTCTGTGTTTGTCTGTCTGCCTGTCCGTCAGCCTGTCTGCGTCCGCCTGTCTGACTGTCTGTCCGCCTATCTGCCCTACTGCGTCTCTGTCTGAAGGCCTGTCTGTCTGCCTCTCTGTCTGTCCATCTGGCTGTCTGTCTGTCGGCCTGTCTGTCCACCTTTCTGCCTGTCGTTCTGTGTACCTGTGTGTCCGTCTGTCTGCCTGTCTCTCCGTCTCTCTGCTCCCTGTTTGTGTGCCTGTCTGCCAGCCTCTCTGTCCGTCTGCCCGTCGCTCTGTCCATGAGGCTCCTTGCCTGCGTGTCTGTCTGCCTATCTGTCCGTCCGCCTCTGCCCGCCTGTCTGTCCTTTTGTTTGTCTGTCTGCCTGTGTATCTGTCCGTGTGCTTATCGTTCTGTCTGCCCGTCTGTCTGTCTGTCTTCTCTTCTCCCGATTTTCCGTATGCCTGTAAACGTGTTTGTCAGACTGCCTGCTTTCCCGTCCGTTCGCCTTCGGGTAATTCTGCCTGTTTGTCTATCTGCCCGCCTGCCTCTGTCCCTCTGTCTGTCTGTCTGACTGTCTATCTATCTCTCTCCCCGTCTTCTATCCGTCTCTCTGTTTGCCTGCCTCTCCGTATACGTGCTTGTCTGCATGTCGTTCCCTCTGTATGTCTCTCTGTACGTCTGTCCGAGTGCTTGTCTGTCTTCTCCCCTTCCGATTTCCCATCTGTCTGTACGCTTGTCTGTCAGCCTGTCTGTCCATCCGTCCGTATCTCTGTCCGTGTGTCTGCCTGTCCGCCTCTCTGTTCGCTCGTCTCTCTGTCTGTCTGTCTGCCAGTATGCCTATCAGTCAGCCACTTGGTCCGTCCGTCCGTTTGCCTTTCGGTCCCTCCGTACGCCTTCCCCTCTGTTTGTCTCTCTGTCTGTCTCTCCGCTTTTCTGTGTCTGTCTGTCTGTCTCTCTGCCTTTTCTGTGTGTCTGTCTGCCTCTGTCTGTAACCCTGCCTGTTAGCCTATCTATCTATCTGTCTACCTGTCCTTCCGTCCGTCTGTCTGCAAGTCCGTCCGTCTCTCGGCACGCGTGTCTGTCTATTTATCTGTCTCTGTGTCTCTGCGTCTCTCTGTCTGTCTGTCAGTTTGTAAGTCTGCCCGCCTGCTCTTCGGCCTGCTTGTCTGCCTGTCTGCCTGTCTGGCTGCTTATCGGTCTGCCTCCCTGTATGCCTGACTGTATGTCTGTCTGTCTGCGTGCCTGTCTGTCCATCCACCTGTCTATCTCTCTGTCTGTCCGCCTCTCTATCTGTCTCTCTGTTTGTCTGTCTAAACGGTTGCCTACTTTCCGGTCTGCCTATCTGTCAGTCCGTCGGCCTATCTGCCTTCTCTCCGCCCCATTTCCCACCTGTCTGTTTGTCTGTCTGTCTGTCTGTCCTTCTGTCTGTCTGTCAGTCCGTTAGTCTGCCTCTCCGTCTAAGTTCCCTTCTTTCTGCACACCTGCCTCTCGGCCTGTCTGTCGGTCCGTCTCTTTGTCCGCCTGCCTTGCGCCCGTCCGACTGTCTTCTGTCCGTGCGCGCTTGTCTGTCTGTTGTCTGTCTGTCTGTCTCTCCGCCTTTCTTTCTGCCTGTCCGTCTGGCCGGCTGACGGTCTGCTTGCCGGTTTGTCTGTCTGCCTGTCTGCCCATCTGCATGTCTGCCTGTCTGCCTGTCTGCCTGTCTGCCTGGATATCTGCTCGTCGGTTTGCCTGTCTGTCTGTCCGGTGTCTGTGTCTTTCTCTCTGTTCGCCCGTCTGTCTATCTCTCTGTCCGTCCATTTCTCTGCCTGCCAACGTAGCTGTCTATGTCTCTTTTCCTGTCGGCATGTCTGTCTGTATCCCCGCTCTGCTTGTCGGTCTGTCCCTCTGTCTGTCTGTCTATCCGTCTGTCTGCATGTCTGCCTGCCGGTTTGTCTGTCTGTCTGCCTGTCCGTCTGCTGGTTTACCTGTCTGTCTGCCTGTTCGCCTTTCCTTGTGCTTGTATGTCTCTATCTGACTGCCTGTCTGTCTGCCGGTGTGTCTGCCTGTATGTCCGCCGGTTTCCTTGCATGTCCGCCTGTTTGTCTGCTTCGTGCCGGTCTGTCAGTCAGTCTGTCTGTCTACCTGTCTACCTGCCCGTCAGTCCCTCTGTTTTCCTGTCTGCCTCTCTCTCGATCATTCTGTCTGTTAGTCTGTCTGGTCGTCTGTCTGTCTGCTCGCCTGGCTCCAAGTCTGTCAACTTATCTGTCTGCTTGTCTGTCTGTCTGTCCGTCTGCCTGTCTCTCCTCTCTCCATCTGATTTCCCACCTGCCTGTTTGTTCGCCTGTCCAAATGTATGTCGGTCTGTTTGTTCGCCTGTCCTCTCTGTGTGTCGGGTTGTCTCTCTGTCCGCCGGTGCGCCTGTCTTTGTAAATGCTTCTCTGTCTGTCGGTTTTTCTGTCTGCCTGCCGGCCCACCCGTCTCTCTGTCCGTCTGTCCCTCTGTTTGTCAATCTGCATGCCTATCCGTGTTCCTGCGTGTCTGTTTGTCCTGCTGTCTCTGCGTCTGTCCGTCTGTATGCCTTTCTTCTCTCTATCCGACTTCCCAACTGTCTGTATGTCTGTCTTTCTGTCTGCCTTTCTACGTGTCCATCTGTCTGCCTGCCTGCCCGTCTGTCCGTCGGTTTGCTTGTCTGTCTGCCCGTCCGCCTGTTCCCGTGCCTGTCTGTTTGCCTGCCTCTCTATCTGATTATCTGCATGTCCGTCTGTCCTTGTGCCTGTCCGCCAGCCTGTCCGTCTGATTGTCTGCCTGACCATCCGTCTCTCTGTTTACCCGCCTGATTGTCCGCCGGTTTTTGAGCCTGCCTGTCTCTCTGATTGCCTGTCTGTCCCTCTCTCTGTTTGCCTGCCTGCCTGCCTGCCTGTCTGTCTGTCGGTCTTTCTGCCTGTATGTCTGTGGATTTGTCTGCACGTCTGTATATCTATCTCTTTGCCTGCTTGGAGGTCTGTCTGCCTGTCTCTGTGCCCGCCCGTCTGTCTGCCCGTCTATGTGTCTGTTTGACTGCCTGCCTGATTTCAAACCTGTTGTCAATTTTAGGTCTCCCTGCCGGCTCGTCTTTCTGTCTGCCTGTCCGTCTGCCTGTCTATCTGCCTTCCTCTCTGTTAGTCGGCCTGCTGTATCAGTCTGTCCGTCTGTCCTCTGCCTGTCTCTCTGTCTGCCTGCCTGTCTGCCTGCCTCTGTCCGTCTGGCACCCTCTTTGTCCGTCTGTTTGTCCATCTTCTTCCCTGTGTGTGCCTGCCTGTGCGTTTGTCTGCCTGTCTTCTCTCCCTCCGATTGCCCACCTGTCAGTTTCTCTCTTTGTGTATCTCCCTCTCTGTCCGTCTGCTTGCCCGTCTGTTTGTCTGTCTCTCTGGCTGTCTCTCGGTCTGTCTGCTTCTATGGCTGTCCGTTTCTTTGCCCGTCTGCCAGTCCGCCCGCCTTTGTGCCTCTTTGTTAGTCTGTCTGTCTGATTTTCTGTCTGCCAGTCTGTCCGTCTGTTTGCCTGCCTGCCCGCCTGCCTATCTGCCTGTCGGCCTGTGTGCCCGTATGTCTGTGGGTTTTCTGCCTGTCCGTCCGTCTGCCTCTCTGTCAGCCTGTCTTCTCTCCGACTGATTTCGAACCTCTCTGATTGTCTGCCAGTGTTTCAGATTGTAATTCTGCCTGCCGGCTCGTTTTTTGTGTGTCTGTCTGTGTGTCTGCCTGTCTATCTGTCTGCTCCTCTGTTTGTCCGCCTGCTCTGTCCGTCCGTCTGCCTGTCTGTCTATCCGTCCCTCCGTCTGTCTCTCTGTCCCTCTGTCTGCCGCCTGTCCACCTGCCTTTGTGCCTGTCTGCCTGCCCTTATGCTTGCTTATCTGTCTGTCGGTCTATCGGCATGTATGACTCTCGGCTTGTCTGTCTCTCCGCCTGTCCGCCCGTCTTTGTGCCTCCCTATCTGTCTGTCTGAGTGTCTGTCTATCCGTCCGTCTCTCTGTCTGTCAGTCGGTTTGTCTGCCTGTATGTCTGTGCGTTTGTCCGTCTCTCTCTGTCTACCTCTCTGTCTGCTTGCCGGTATGCCTGTCTGTCACTCAGTCCGTCTGATCTTCTCTGTGACTAGACGTCTGCCTGCCCATCTGTGTGTCTGTTTTCATCTCTGCTTGTCTGTCAGTCCGTCTGTCTGTCCGTCCTCTCTCCATCTGATTTCAAACCAGTCTGCTCGTCCGCCTGTCTGCACCCCTGTCCGCCTGACTTCCCGCCTGCCTGCATGAATGTCTCCCTGCTTGCCTGTATCCCCGTCCGTTAGACTCTGGGTATATCTGTCTCTCTGCCTCCCTCTCCCCGTCTGCCTGTCTGTATGTCTGCCTGTCTGTCTGCCTGTGTATGCCTGCCAGCCTGGCTCTCTGTCTGTCTGTCTTCTTGCCTGTGAGCCTGCCCGTCCGTCTGCCTGTCTGTCTTTCCCTCTGTCTGTCTGTTTTCTCTTCGTTTGATTACCCACCTGTCTATTTGCCTCTCTACCTGCTCATCCGTCTCACTGCCTGCCTGTCTCTCTGTCGGTCTGCCTGTTTGCCCGCCTGTCCGTCTGCCCTTGTGCCTATCTGTCTTTCTGTCCGTCTACCTGTTTGTCTGTCCGTCTGCCCCTTTGTTTGTCCGTCTGCCTGTCTCTCAGTCTTCCTGTCTGTCTGTTCGTATGGCTATCCGTTCACCTGCCTGTCTGTTTGCCTACCCGTCTGTCTGTCTATCCGTTTGTTTGTCTTTCTTCTCCCGGTTTGATCTCCCAACTGTCTGTCTGTCTATCTGCCTGTTTGTCTGTCTGTCCCAATGCGTGTATGTCTGCCTGCCTGCCCGTCTGTGGGTTTGTTTGCTTGTCTGCCAGTCAGCCTGTCACTGTGCCTGTCTATATGTCTGTCTGTGTGCATGTCCGTCTGTCCGTCTGTCTCTCGGTTTTTCTGTTTGTTTGTTCCTCCGTCTTCTGTCCGCCTGCCTGTCTGTCTGTCTTTCTCCTCTCCGTCTGGTTTCCCACCTGAATGTTTGTCTGTCTGCTTGTCTGCCCGCCTGTCTGTCTGTGGGTTCGTTTGCCTGCCTGTCCGTCTGTCGATCTGTATGCCTGCCTATCTGTCATCTTTTCTGTCTGTCGGCCTGTCTTCCTGTCCTTGTGCCCGTCTGCCTGTCTGCGTGTCTGTCCGTCGGTCTGTCTTTCTGTCTGTCTGTCTGCCTACCTGCGTGTTCCTCGGCCTGTCTGCCTGTCTGTCTGTCGGTTTGCCTGTCTGTCTCACCGTCCGCCTCACCTTGTGCCTGCCTCTCTTTCTGCCTGTCCACCTGTCTGTCTGCCAGTCCGTCTGCCTGTCTGTCTGTCTGTCTTTCGTTCTATCTGCCTGCATGTCTGTCGGTTTGCCTGTGTGTCTGCCTGTCCACCTGTCCTCGGGCCCGTCTGTCGCTTCGTCTGTCTGCCTGTCTGTCTGCAGGTCTCTCTGCCTGAATGTCTGTCGGTTTGTCTGTCTGTCTTCCTGTCTGTCTGTCCGTCAGCCTGTCTTTGTACATATCTGCCTGTTTGTCTAGCTGCCTATCCGTCGGTTTTTCTGCCTCCTAGTCTGTCACTTTGCCTGTCCGTCTGCCTGCTCGCTTGTCTTCGTGCCTGTCTCTCTATCTTTCTGTCTGCTTCTCCGCCCGTCGGTCTATCTGCCTCTATGGCTGTCCGCTTCTTTGTCTATCTCCCAGTCCACCTGTCTTTCCGCCTCTCCGCCCATCTGTCTCTCTGTTTGTCTGTCTGATTGTCCGCCTGTCTTTGTGCCTATCTGTCTGTCCGATCGTTTGTCCGTCTGTCTCTCTATTTTCCCGTCCACCTGTCTCTCCGTCTTTCTGTTCGTCTGCTTGTCTGCCTTCCTGCCTATCTCTCTGTTGGTCCGCCTGCTTGTGTCTGTGGATTTGTCTGTCTGTCTCTCTGTCTGATTACCGCTCTGTCTGTCTGTGTCTGTTTGCCCGTCTGTCTGTCCTCTCCGTTTCATTACCCACCTGTCTGCTTGTCTCTCTGTCTATCTGCCCCTTCGTCTCTCTGTCTGCCAGTTCGTTTCTCTGTCTGTCCGCCTCTCTCTCTGTCGGTTCGTCAGTCTGTCGGTCTGTCTGCCTGTCTGTCTGTCTCTCTGTCTATCTGTTTGTCTGTCCGCCGGTCTCTCTGTTCGTCTGCCTGCCCGTCTGTCCGTCTGCCTGTCCGTCTGCCCGCCCGTCTTCTTTCTGTCTGTCTATCCATCTATCTGCCTGCTTCTCGGTCTCTTTCCGTCTATCTGCCTATCTCTCTGCCCTCCCTCTCTGCCTGATATGCAGTCCGTCTGCCCGTATGTCCGTCTTCTTTCTGCCTGTTTTCGCACCTGCCTGCAAGCCTGTTTGTCAGCCTGTCCGCCTGTCCGCCGCTTTGCCTTTGAATCTGCCTGCCTACCTGCCTCTTTGTCTAAGTGTACGTCTGTTTCTCCGTCCGTCCCTCTGTCTGCGTGTCCTTCTAGCCCTCTGTCTGTCCTTCTGTCTGTCATCCTCCCTGTCTCCCTTCTTATGTCTGTCTGTCCATTCGTCTGTCCGCCTGCCTGCCTGCCTGATCCTCTGTCCATCTGCCTGTGTCCCTGTCGGTCTATGTCCGTCTACCTGTCTGTCTGCCTGCCGTCCCGCGTCCGATTTCAATTCTGTCTGTATGCCTGTAAGTATCCGCGCCTGTCTCTATGTCTATCTCACCGCCTGCCTGTTTGTCTGCTTGTCCATGCCCGTCTTTTTGTTTGTCTGTATGTCTGTCTCTCCGCCTTCCTGGCTATTCATCCGCCTGTCTATCTGCCTGCCTGCCTGCCCCCTGGTCTGTCTGCCTGCCTCTCTGTCGATCTGCCCTCTCCTCCTCGCTCTGTCTTACTGTCTGTCATTCTGTCTGTCTCTCTGCCTGTCTGCCTGCCTGCCTTCTCTGTCCGACCGCCTGCCTGATTGTGTGCTTGCTCGTCTCTCAACCTGTCTATCTGTCCGTCCGTTTGCTGTTGAGTCTTTCTGTTCGTCTGCCTCCCTGTCTGCCTGCCTGTCTCTCTGTCCGTACGTCTCTCGGCCCTTGTGTCTGTCTGTCTATCTGCCTGCTTGCCTGTCTATCTCTCTGTCTGCCTCTCTGCCTATCTGTCTGTCTGTCTGCCTGTCTGTATGTCTGTCTGTCTGTCTTCTCTGCTTCTGACTTCCCATCTGTCTGTACGCCTCTCTGTCAGCCGGTCTGTCTGTCCGTCCGTTTGGATTTCAATCCTTCTGTCTCTCCGTCTCTCTGCACATCTGTCTGCCTGTCTGCCTACTCGTCTGTCTTCCTGTCTGGCTGTTTGTCTGTGCGTTCGCCTCTTTGTCTGCCTGTCTGCGTGTTTGTGCCTGTCTCTCTTTTTTGTTTGTCTGCCTCTCCGCCTTTCGATCTATTCATCTGTCCGTCCATCTGTCCGTCTGCTTTTCGGTCTGCCTGTCTGTCTGACTTTCTGTGTGTCTGTCTGCCCGTCTGCCTGTCCCGTTTGTCTCTCTGTCTGCCTGTCTGTGTGCCCACCTGCCTTCCTGTCTGTCTGTATGTCTTTCCTCTGTCTCATTTCACATCTCTCTGTACGCCTGTCTGTCAACCTCTCTGTCTGTCCGTCCGTTGGCCCTTGAATCCGTCCGTCTGTACGCCTCTCTGTCTGCGTGTCCGTATCTGTCTGTCTGTTTCTCTGTCCATCTCCCTCTGTCTCTCCGTCTGCCTGTATGCCTGCCTGTCAGCCTGACTGTCCGCCCGTTTGCCCTTGGGTCCCTCCGCCTGTCTGAATCTCTGCATGCGTGTCTATCTGTCCGTCCGTCCACCTCTCGGTCCATTTGCCTGACCATCCGTCTATCCGCCTGTCGGGCTGTTTATCTGTCTGCCTGGCTCCCACCTTCTGTGTGTGCCTGCCTGCCTCTCTGCCTGCGCCTGTCTGCTCGTCTGCCTGTCTGTCTCCGCCTGCTTGTCGGTCTACCAGCCTCTCTGCTTGTTACTCCATGTGATTTCCCGTTTGTCTGTATGCCTGTCTCTCAGCCTGCCTGCCTGTCCGTCCATTTCCCTTTGGGTCCCTCTGCCTTACTGCCTCTCGATCTGCTTGCCTGTCTCTCTGTCCGCCTAGCCGTCTGCCTCTCTGTCGGTCTGTTTACGTCTTTGTCGGTTTCCCGGTCTGTCTATCTGTCCGTCCGTCTGTCTCTTTGTCTCTCTGTCCGTCTACCTGTCTGTCTCTTTGTCGGTCTGTCTGCTTCTCGGTCTGTTCGTCTGTCTGCCTGCCTGCCCATCTGTCTGTCTCTTTGTCGATCTGTCGGCCTGCCTGTCTGCCCGCCTATCTGTCTGCCTGCTAGTCGGTCTGTGTCTGCCTGTCTGCCCGTCAGTCTGTCTGTCAGCCCGTTAATCTGCCTTTCTGCGTGTTTGTCGGCCTTTGTGCCTGCCTGCACCTCCGTCTGTCTATCTGTCAATCTTTGTCTTCACTCCGTCTGATTTTCAACCTGTCTGTATGCCTGTCCGCCACCCCGTCTGTCTGTCCGTTCGTCTGTCTGTCTGTCTTCCATCGCCTGATTTCCCTCTGTCTGTATGCCTGTCTGTCAGCTTGTCTCTCTGTCTACGTGCCCGTCTGTGTCCGCCTGTCTGTTTCTCTGTCTACCTGCCCGTCTGTGTCTCTCTGTCTGTCTCTCTGCCCGCCTGCCTGTCTGTCTGTCTCTCCGTCTTTCTGTCCGCATGCGTGTCCGTCTGGCCGCCTCCCCGCCTGTCCGTTGTTTTGTCTGTCTGCCTGTCTTTCTGTCCGTCTGTCCGTCGATCTGTCCATCCGTCTGTCTCTCCGTCTCTCTGTCTCTCTGTCGATCTGTCAGTCAGTCAGTCTGCCCGTCTGCCCGTCCGTATCTGTCTGTTTGTCTGTCTCTCTCTCTCTGCATGTACGTCTCTCTGTCTGTCCACCTGTCTGTCTGCCTGCCTTTCTGTTTTTCTGTCTGTCTGTCCGCCTGTCTGTCTGTCTGCTTGCTCCTCTGTCCGTGTGTCCCTCCGTCTGTCTGCCTGTGAATCAGTCAGTCAGTCAATCTGTCTGTCTGTCTGCCTGCCCGCCTGTTCGTCCGTGTCTGTCTGTTTTTCTGCCTGTCTGTCTCTATGTATGTATGTCTATCTGCGTGTCTGTCTGCCTGTCTATCTGTCTGCGCTTGTCTGTCTGTACCTCTGTCTGTCCGTCTGTGTGTCCATCTGTCTGTCTGTCTGTCCATCGCTTTCCTCCTTCTGGCCGACCACTTAAGCCACAATGCGAGGTCAGGACACACACTTCGCACTATGCGAAATTCTTCTAGATAATATTTCACGCTAATGACGCGATTTCCTGGAGGCTGTGTATGTTTATGATTATAAAACTTTATTTGAGTTTAATACGCACACGATTTTCATTTCACATTGCTTGTCTGTGTAAGAAAAGGGAACCATTGCAAGGCGTTTGTGCGAGCGATTGTATTACTGAAAATATGGAATCATTATTTAGTGTTTTCTATTCAATGATTTATTCAATGATAGCTTATGAAACGAGTTGTTTTGTGGATGGTACGGAAAATCGCATTTCATACTAACTGCTTTTCAATTTTCCTTTATTTTTTAAATTTTTCTTCATCCATTCGGAAAGTGATTTCTCGTTAAGCAGATCTTCATTCCACGGAAATTTTGTGCTGATCCCTTGAAATCAGCTGAGCTCTGCTTCCCAAGTTTCGTGAGCGAGTGGGTTCAACCTCCCGCTTCTCCCTCTGACTCTTGTGCTCACCTAAACCCCATAGAGCCCGTCTTTCACTTCGGGGATGACATCAGACGAATAAACCTTCTGAGAAATTTCTTCGCATATCCGAACCCAGAACACTTTCTTCGGTTGTGATCAAAACACGAAATTAATTTGTTGTGTTCTTGACAATCTTTTGTGTTAACCTGCTCCATTTGTTGAAGTATGAGTGCCGCCTTGAAGAGCATTTCTACACTGTTTCACCCAGGGAGGAATGAAGGAAATGGAGTTTATGGAGTCACAATCCAAGATCGATGACCTCGCTAGTTTGATTACCATCATTTTTCACTTTCTGTGGAATTTGCTAGAAGCATTTGGTTTTCTACTCATAGCAGTGCTTTTATAACATTTGTTCTTTCTTAGAACAATCAACAGGCAGCCTGAAAAAGGTGTCCTACTTATTTGTGATTCTATATTCAGTTTTGGCCAGATGCTGAAATGCGACTAAGAATTTCCTCATGACCACTAGCGTAGCAGCGTGCGCCCATAGGCAATGCACTGAACGAATGTCCTTTCTAGCACAGATATTGGTCCCGACTGCCCGAGAAAATGCTAGGTCCCATTGAAAACAATGAAGAACTAAGAATAGTTAATCAATGCCCAATATTTCGCGAATTTTCTGTTCCTTATGTGGCTCGAGAAACGACTGGCTGTAGTTGTAAGGATCGTCCAAGTAAATAGATAATTCATTGAAAGTAACATTGTACTCATAAAGTCAATACGGACAGATCGTAAAATATGCTGTTCAATGTTGAAATGATCGAATTCTTCTAAAATTATGCGCTGCTATGGTGTGACGCGAATATCCTTAGAAAGTTGGAATATAAGTCATAGAAAGTTTTCTATCAGCTCCCTTCAGGCAGATTGTCTTAACCAATGCCGTCGTCACCGTATACGGATCACAGTTGGATGATGGTCGACGATCTTCAAAATAACCCTAAAAATGACACAAGCATGTAAATACTCTAGGAAGCAATAAACGAAATTTCGAAAGGTCATAAATTTGAAGTGAGTATTAATGTGCTAAAATAATTCTTCAAAAGTTTCTTTATCAAATGCTTTCGAAGAACATAATCGAAAACCTCTGAGGCATTTAATATCAATAGGACACTCAATTCAATTCTTCTTTTGCTATTTATTCTCAGATAATCTTCAAATTAAATGCTAGAAGAGCTTTTTCTTTGCAATTCATCAACGAACGATGCAATCCAAATGACATCTAACGTAAAATTTAAAAGCCATTCGTCAGAGGAAAAGGAAAAAACAAAGCTGTTTCCAAGTGTTTAAATGTCAAGAAACTAATTGAAATGTTTTATACAAATGATTCTCACAATTTCATGTGAGCGATTGCAACTCGCAAAACCTTCGTAAAATCTTGGTTTCCCAGCGAAATTCGATCAAGAGCTTTGATGCCGATGGGCTCTTTCGGCAAAGCGTGCATATTACGAGAAGTGTGGCGGTGTCTGCTTCTAACATTACTATAACGTTGGCTGGGTGATGGTTTTTGCGGTGAACGAAAACGGCATACTCTCACTTAGAGTTCACATTAGTCAAAAAAGTAAGAGGCACTTCAAGAGCATGAGGAGAACGAAAGTTCCCAATCTTTACCAGCTTGGAAGTCCGCTAAAGGTCGCAATGGTACTACCCGAGTATCAGTCTGCAACATAAATTCACTACTTTAAACAACAGCGACAGGAACGGTCTAACCGCTGTTTGGCCAATATGCGAACGTTTTGTATAGCCAAGAAAGTGCAACTGGAATTAACGTTAGATTTCTTTCGTGGTATTTTCAGAACCAGCTCATCTGATGGACTCTTAAGAATTTCTGCATTGCAATATTAGTCATCCCTCGTACTTCCTTTCCGACCTTTAATCTACAAAAGACGTCATCTGAAGATGTGTAATGTGGATCTCTTCTCTGCTCTACGTGCAAAACATCGGTCGCTTACCTATACCAACTGGGACGATTAATGCTTTTACATGTGAAAATTAATGATTTCTAAGCACTTTGCCACGAGACACGACAAAATGAGAGACAGGAAGCGAGAGAGTTGCGAGTTCATTTATTGTGAAAAGCCCCTGAAAAGTTGAAAATTGAATCTTACGCATTGATCGCGATAAGTCTGTCGTGGTATCCTCACAGAAACTGTCCTATCCGCCACTCCTGAAAACGGAATATTCTTTTCCTCTACCAAACACAGTTGCAAGAGCATGATTCGCTACTTGCTGTCCATAGCAATAAAAAGATGGCTATCCGACAATATCAGATTGTGAAACTGCCATATCACAGAATCGGAGTATTGCACAAGCTTCAGTCGTTGAATATTCTATGATTCCGACCTAAAGAAGGGTATGCTGACGTTAAGACCCAACCGACAACAAATGAAACTTTGAAGTAATTTTTAGTATCGCCATCGAGTGAAATCATATATAGATTGCAAGGAATCGAAGAAAAATTAGATTGTATTAAGCGAATTTGAATGAATTTTGGAACACTGAACGTGGTAAATTTGACCGACTGAATGATACTGCTAGATTAACATCAATCGGAATGCCTCCGAATGAATCTATCAAGTGACGACGCGATAAGAAAACATTTTTGCTTTTACGGATCAAAGATGAAACACGTATGAGATAAATTAAGCGGTTGTGATTTTGACGGTGACCGGAAACATCAACATCGGAAGAAGACACAGTAAAAAGCTAATCAATATAAAAACTTAATCTTAACTAAGTGGATTTTTTTTTGAATTTATTTCCGCATCTTAACAAATAATTATCACTGCAGATGAAGGTTATGCTTAAAAAATGCAACTTACAAATGTTTTCTCTTTCCGCTTGTATTCTCACTAATGGAACGACTTTCCTTTTTCATCGATGGAATGAACGCAGATGGGGGACTTCATTTATAGCAACATGACTGAGTTTGATAACATTAGCTTAATAAATAGCACAACACTAAACCTTTTAACCGATAATGAAATACATTCAATATTTTACTCGATGAGATAAATTCTCAGCGTAGAGCCGAAGCTTCACTAAGCTTTTAATCAACAAAGCTCTAAATATTTCAGTGCTACTTATTTTCCGTAGCGTGATTTAGATTCTTTCAATTTATAGCAATTAATTTCAAGAGTAGTGAGTAAAGAACATGTGATATTTGCCATTTTGCACTAAATTCACAGTCATAAATATGAAATTCAAGCCTTTCAATTTTTTCTAATCAGTTGCCTCTTTCCCACAATCGTTCACTTCGTCACAAGTGGAAATTAAAAACGAAACAAATGTATAAAATATCAGAAGAAAGTAAAATATCAAGAAAATCTTTAGTGATCAGTACTGAGTCTCTTACATTGGTATGCCGAGTGTTATTTTTTTAAACGCCAAGGGCTATATCCGTCTCTCTCAGCAATTGCCGCCTAATATCGCCGCACGGAAATAATCCCTCGTCTTCACACACTGGACAACCTTTGTTGCCAGATTGGCCGGGAATGCTCGATCTCTACAAGTTTGTTTGAAGAAATCGGCAAAGCTTCAATGCAGTGACCGAATTTTCAGTAAGTTTCAGGTTTGCCCGAGAATAAAGTTTCAGTATGTAAGTTTCAGTTTCAACAAGAAGAGAAAATATTTAAACTATTATATGTAGTATACTTTATGCAATATATTAAGGCCAACAATACAGCAGGACAAGGACGTATGTGAATGGGGAAGAAGATGAAGTTCGCCAATTGTATCCTTTCACAAAGACAACGTTGACTCCAGTGATGAACAAAAGATGATTACTAAATGCAAACAAATTAATTGCTTTGAGCAAAACATTCCAACAAAACTCACCGTAAGAGAACGCGTCGATTGTTTCGGTTTCGTGGAAGCCGGTTAGCCTTCGTTCGTTATCTTTGCCACCTTTTGGGTCATAGTAGGCGATGTGTTGATGATGCACCTTCTGCAGTTTATCGATCGCCTCCAATATTTCGCTTAAAACAATTTTCTTAAATCACTAGAGTGCAACATAGAAAGCGACTTATTCGGGCAGTAAATTGATAGATAAATTCAAATCGTACTTCTCAGACAACACGTCGGCTTACTTGATGGAACTCTTTGCAATTTAGGGTCTATTTTCATTTCTGAACCACAAAAACGGGAAATCTGTTGGACCCTAAAGCCGATGCACGACTTCGACAATGCGATTCTCTCTTAAAATTAGACCAACAAAAAGGTTTTTGTGATCCCTTTGATGAAATTAAGACATGCATTATGATCCTTAAGTTTTCACAAATTGGGCATGAATGTTACTTCGATTCTCAGTTAAGAAAGCGATTTGCACCCACGAAAATGTGTGCATCCTTTGGAAAAACAGTAATACTTGAGCAATGATCGTATTCGCGAGATACACAAATAAGATCTGATGAAATCACTCAATGCAGAATAGGGTTGAAGATGAGTACCAATGGAGAGAGAATATGGAAGTTTCTTAGAAAATATGTGCAGGAAATGCAAGACATCACAATGTTGTATGATCCTAATCGGAGAAAGAAATTTTTCAGCAGGCCTTCATATGTAAATCCAACAAACCTATCTATTTATTTGACAAGGCACTCACAGCTTTAATGGCTCATCACTCGAATGACCATAAATCTGCACCTTCCGGCTTTCAACTCATCAAATTTACGCCAATTAACAAGTAAATGTAGTTAATGTTATGTATCCTTGCATCTTGCTCTCTTTCGGTAGATTTAGAGTGGAGAAAAGTTTTGCTTACTTGTATCCCCCAGGTTGACGCATTCTCTCCGTAGAAAAATTACAGTGACATCCTGCACCATGCCAATCGCCAGGTATTGGTTTTGGATCAAGTGTCACGACAACACCGTAATCCTCAGCAACTCGTTGAAGAATATAGCGTGAAACCCAAAGTTGGTCGCCCATCTCAATACCTTCGCAAGGACCAATTTGATACTCCCACTGAAAAGACATCGAACAACTGCCAATCACAATCACTTCTTAGAGTGTGTAAGGTTGAATTTTATATAGTGGTATAGATGTTGGCGCCGGAAATTTGCAGCCGACTAGCTCAAAATTGATTGAATTTAGACAGCAAAAACATATCAATGCATCATAGAAATATTTGAGCAGCCGCGCACTCATTTATTTCTCCTGATAACATGAATTTTCATTCAAAAAAAGTGTGAGGATGTATCTGATAATTAACTGAAATCATATGTGCGATCCGTCGAGGTCAACGGGAAGCAAAAAAAGTTGATTATTGTGTACAACAACCACGGCAATAATGCCCCATTTAACTGATTGGCTTATCAATTAAACACAGTGTTCTCTAAAGGGACGATGCCATATTCTATAATAGAAACCATTTCATGAAAAGAATGTCGATTACTGAAAGTGGATTGTTAAAGTTTCTCTGCAAATTACTATGCAGGCTTTATTCCTCACCTAATGAATACTTGTGATATTGACAGCACCACTTCATAATGCCCATCATGAAGCTATCATAAGTTTGTTCCAACCGTCATATAATAACTGAGGTTTTAAGTATGCTATCAGCAACTATCAGCAGCACAGTATGCAATCCGTTGACCAGAAATAGAGGAACAGTAGCTAGGGAGTTGTCTGGCAACACGCCTCTAAGGACACTGCCTAATGCAAGAAATGGCGATCTCATTTGAACGATACCTCTCGACGCATTTAGAATTTGTTCTCCCTAGCAGAAAAGTATTCAGAATAAACATCTTAGATCTAACACCTACTTCACTGATTTCAGCAGTACATACTAAAGCTACGACTGTTTAAAATCTTACGACGTAGAGCATATCCAGCCTGGAATGCTCACATAATGTAAAGTCTACTAGTGAGATTTGAATTATTGATGCCTATTACCTGTGCAGGCATCGTTTCGGCATTTGTGCCAGCAAGTTTGATGCCCGCATGCAGACAAGCTCTATAGTGTCCTTCAACGACATCTCGGCCGTAAACCTTATTGGCGCCTACAGCGCAGTGATAGGGACCTGAAAAGTTCTTGTTTTCATGATACATATATTTCTATATGAACTACGTCCAACGTTTTAAACTTCTCTCAGAGATTTAATCGAAAATCAGTACGTCTATAAAATGCGCCTTAATAATGTGCTAAAAATGAATTATTGATGCCTATTACCTGTGCAGGCATCGTTTCGGCATTTGTGCCAGCAAGTTTGATGCCCGCATGCAGACAAGCTCTATAGTGTCCTTCAACGACATCTCGGCCGTAAACCTTATTGGCGCCTACAGCGCAGTGATAGGGACCTGAAAAGTTCTTGTTTTCATGATACATATATTTCTATATGAACTACGTCCAACGTTTTAAACTTCTCTCAGAGATTTAATCGAAAATCAGTACGTCTATAAAATGCGCCTTAATAATGTGCTAAAAATGGGTGAATGATGATTTGCATTCTATTTAAATAGAAAGAAAATCGACTTCTTAGTCGTTTCTTACTTTTCCTATGTGATTCTTCTTTAATTCCTCTAGGACTCTTTGTATGATCGATAGAATATCCATGCAATCATTTTAGTACTGTTCACTTTAAGTAACGCATCTGATGATCTGAATGCCCCATATATGCGCTGGGACAATTTAATTTCCCTGTATGAAAAGTTCACTTTCTCGCAAAGGCGTGCACCTGTGCAAAACAAATTGTGTATATATTGTGTGAAGTGATTTTTTTTTCGCAGGTTGGCATCACGCTAGACGCTATTACAACTGCCGAAAGTATACCTAGGGCTTTGCTTTCAGACCCCCAGGTACTCCGCTTCCTTTTCCTTTTTATGATGGATTTTAAAATGAGCAAATCTCTGTCTTTTCCTAGCAGTTGATCATTTTTTGGAGGAAGTTGCAAGAGTTATGATGTATTGTAACGACTTATTTCTCAGCGAGGAACGTACGATGGCTGGGTATATTGTCACGATGAATGATACATTGTCAATCCAAAGCTGAGCTCTTTTGTGCCGAAGTGGATTTTACAACCTTCCTTCTAGAATAGTATTGTTTGCTGGTTTACTATTTATTCTTGTTCAATGAATTCATGGGAAATTATTCTACTATGATCGAGAAAACACAAGTACAGTCTCGAAATGTGTTTTTTTTTCAATTATGGTAAACTTGATATTTCCTACGGTATGCTGACTAAGAAATAAGTAACTAGATGAAATCATCCACCTCCATCGTCTGAGTTTTGCTCACCGTGATTTACGATTCCTTCTAAAAACTGAAGACTGCCACAAATGTTCAAGGATTTATGGGCACTTATGATATTCGCCATAACGCGATCAACGAACTTAAAAATTTTTCAGAAACTATTTGCCCAGGAATGTTTCCAAATGCTGCAAAGATTCCCATAAGTTAGTGCGCTTCCTTGGATGAAGATTACTTTGAAAGTGATAGTAATCCCCCGTGCATGGGTAAGCATTTTTTTCGTAACTGCATTCTAAAACCTAAGTTGTCACACCTTGCATAGGTCGCATGAGAAATCAGATACTTTGATGGTTAAACATAGCCGTTGATGGTTAAATGTAAAGGTATAAATCGATGATAAAATCACGAAGAATAATAGTAAAACCTACAACCGATTCACAACATGCTTACTGATACCTTCAAACCTTACTACAATAATATTTTGAAATGGTACAAAGAGTACGAAAACTAATGTGATATACAACGCTTAATAAGACCAATTATGATAAAAATGCTTACAAAATTTAATCTATAACATACCTTGTGGTCCAGGAAAACCATTTTTTGGCCATCCGAAAGGATGTCCATCGAGATCGAGAAGTGTATATTCTTGTTCCATTCCAAACCATACATGTTGATCTTTTGCCTTTTCCATCACAGCCACACATTTATGTCTTGTATTCGATGCTGAAATAAATCCTCATTTAGTACGTCCCGATTGCATCACAGAAACTGCTTTACGCAACATACACCATAAACTTTATTTCGGAATCTCAAATAAAACATCCAATAACGGATTATTTGCCAACATAAAGATTTTCGATTGTTATTATTTTGTGCTTCATCGAATAGAAATTTTAAAAGGTGAAAGGCTGTATGCAACTCAAAGATCTCTGCTTGCATCGATAGTTGATTTCTGCTGGCTCAAATGAAACGTCAGAAGTTTTCTTCTTGAGGTGTTGCTCTGCTTATTTATTGTTTCTCCGTGAATGGCGATAAATAAATAAATCTGGGTCATTCTAGACATGTCAACTCAATGCATCATACACAATATTCGCTATCCTCTCTCTGAATCATCTTTCTGCACCACACTTAAAGATTACTATTATTTGGGTATACTGGTGTAAACTGACTCTTACAATAGAATCTCACCAACAGCTTGGTAGATTCTCGTTCAAAAATCATCATCGGTTCATTCCGACAATAGGATTAGTCTGCGCCGCATTCGAAGCATGCAATAAATGTAAAGAAACAGTAGAAATTTTTCCTACACGCAATAAAATTGAATTGTAAAAGAAACAGTAGGAATCGAATATTTCCATCGTAAAACATTTAATGATCAGTTGAATTCAAATCTCATCGTCCGCAGACTCTTCTCGCTATTCAAAGCGAATGTCTTATAAATGGAAGTTTTGGTTTTCAATTGTTCATTTTTATTTCATTGTTCTGTTTTGTGTTTAATATATTTCAAGGGTAATATCCTCATGCCTATTGGCTTTTTATAATGCAATAGGCTACATATTTATTTGCTCTTTTACGATGGCGTTGAATTATAACGTCAATGATTTATAATGTAAGCGCAATAGATTTAATGAGGCGAAAGATCTTACGAGTGGGTTGCATATTGGCATCGATTGTTTCACATAGCACTAGTTTATTGTCGCCTCTACGAAATGGATCATCGAAAATAGCGACAGGCCTCAAATATAAGTCTGAATCTTCATTGCTTGCTTGTCCTGTTGATGAGCCATCAAAATTCCATATCGGCAAATCTGCAACGCTTCGTTTTTTTTTACATTTATTTATATTTATGCACCTCTTCTCTGATCATATAAAACAGGTTTTATAAGCGAAATTGCGACATTTACGAACGGCAATCCGATGGGTAATCAAAAGAGCTCCAATCGAAAAGCATGAAAGAAGATTATCACGTCATTTACTGATAGTTTGCAAGGTACGAGGCTTCATTAGCCTTTTGTTTGATCTCTTATCACTTGCTGATCTAGTAAGCAGAAAGACGAGCAAGCAAAAAAAAGGACAAACAAAATTAAGGAAAGTGATGAGAACCAAAGGAGGACCGAGTGGTCGTTTGTGGCGAAATCTTTGGGAATGGAAGATACCTCTTGGCCAAACAGGATTTAAGAGTGACAAAAAAGAAGTGGGACGGAACGGACGATTAAGAGAGAAGACATTTTCGAAAAGAACAGTGAAATATGTCGTGGATAACCTTGAATCCGTAAGAATACCGCATCTTTAAGTAACGCTAATAGGTCCTGAGTTTTATTATCAAAAAATTAGGGAATATAAATCTTTGAGGTCAACTCGGGTGTTGTGATAAATCTCTGGTAAGTGTGCATTGAACATGTCGAACATATGAAACGTTATTCTGTTAAAGATCTAGGTTTATGCACGATAGGAACAAGGGAATTTTCCTGCCCTCTTTTCTTTCTGAAAAGGATAATCTATCATCTCGCTGGAGGAACAAGTTAGTCACGAAGTACCTGTAATGAAGACCATTACCTTCAGGAGAATTAGGCTCAGCGTCTAACGTTCGTGTTTTTGAACGCATGAATTCGCCGGTCCCATCAATCCATATATAAGTTGCTTGCACTTTACCACGTCGATTCAATGTGTCATAACGCGATGCGAGGAATTTATCGGTGGAAAATTGCGCTCGTAAGGCAGAATTCATTCGACTGAAACACGGCATCTAAAAAATTTTCACCAAATTCTGCGAAAGATTTGTAAGCAATAAGCAAAATATTATTGTAGACAAATATTATTGGAGTACCGTTCCAAAGAATTAAATGTTGCTGTCACTCATTCTAATCACTATAACTGAAAATACTCAGATCTAATCATCTAAAAACGTTAACAGTATTTGAGAGGCAATTGATGGAAGTTTCCATAAAGCGGTAGAAAACAATTTTGAATAACTCAGTACTGGAAAACTGCAATATCGTCAAAAGCAACCTAAAGATTGCTAAAATAAACCTGCTTTCCTTGAATATGCTAATTTTGAAAATGTTTTGGAGTATTGTTGAGTATTTCGGTCACAACTGCTAATGACCACCGATGAAAAATACCAACATTTAAAACCCAAATATTAAATAGGGGACATTTAGACATGTACTGGAATTTGTTAGTATCGATGTTCACTTCATTGCCTGTCCTAATGGCGAACAAATAATAGCAACGCAAGTTCGTTTCATTGCGACAATAGGCGAATATTATTGGAAGACGCGACACGACAATCGCTGAGCATTCAAAATACGCATGAATAATTAGCTACAATATCTGCTAATGTTCATCAACACTGTTAGGGAGGGGAACGAAAGAAGGAGGAAGAGCCTTCAACCGCTTATTTCTCAACAGCATATACTGCGGTAAACGAAGTCGAATTCACAAGTTATGCAAAAAGTGACACCGCACATTTGGCGCTCATCGCACGTATAGAAGCATGCAAAACACCGCTAATTTGTGCAGATAGACAGTGCATATCGTAGAACAGGCAGACGCGCCCATAACAACGACGTTTTTGTCAACTCTCTGTTAGCTTGTTTTTCATTTCAATGTTATCACTTAAATCTATCGGCTCCTTTTTGTGCAGTTAAACAAAATTTTATTGAACTTTCATTAAACCATAGTTCGGAAATCATTGGATATGTTCGCATCGCCAAATGATGAACCATAGAAATCTTAGCTTTGAAATTTTTACATCCCTTCCGCAATTCTATACTGTACAAACATAACGTTTTTTTTACAACTCATGTGAAATGATTCGTTTTTATGGCATTTAAGTTACATGAAGATGGCGATATGCAAAAGCTGGCGAGATTATTTTGTTTGGGAATGCAACAAGAATGCATGCACACAGTAACTACTGAAACAAAACAGTGGTATTGTAATATGATGGCGATCACCTATGACTGTACATGTTTTAGAGGCCACTAATACAGATGTAACGATATCAATGATATGAGGAGAGAGAACGAGCCGAAAATTCACGAGGCGGCTGGAACTCGAATCGCGGTGTTTGGCCGTCAAGATAGGTGCAATTATTTTTCCGTTATGCTGCTACTCCTTGCTTTGACGTCCTCTTTGAACTCATTCATATCTTTATATCAACGTTTGCTTGCGCTTCGAACGTGAATCTAAGAGAAGGGAAAGGATCGATTAGAAAAATGTGGGACCGTAGTGTCATTGGTGTGTTTTGGCGCGGCTCCTAGCAGTGATGCGATAAGATTGGTGTCAGCCCCAACAATAAGACTAAAGTTCGAAGCCACAACACCAGATTTGATCCAAACTCGTGTTTGCTCTTCTTCTGTGTCTAGGTTTGGCCAGATGGGGAATTTTGACCTCTCAACCCGCTGGCACGAAAAGAACCAACAGAAGGAACTTAGTTGTAGGGAAGCATAATCATGGGTAAATATCTCTCGCCACAATAGCGAAAGACCCAAGTCTGAATCCTTGCGCATTGAAGATGTAAAAAGCAATATTGCATATGGGGAATATTCCAGAACGAAGCAGCACAGAAGACAAGAGGAAGTGTAAAAAGCGTAAACGATGGACCACATGCTACACCATGCGTTGCGTCCTACCTATCATATAATATGTTTGCGCCTGCAATACCTGTTATATCTATGTCATGTGTTTGTGTCTGTGTCTGTTCACTGGCCGATTGTTTACGTACTGCGTTAACATTCAAGCGATCGCGTTGCTATGACAATTAAATTGATGAAGTTCATAAAATTTTAACTAGGTGGTCGCCAGTTCAACTAATTGAACCGCTCTATCAACTGTACCTACATATCTGAGCATCCTTCCAACCGTTCAGAGTTCTCTTCGCTTCTAACAGATCTTCACCAGTACTGCTGAAATTTATTTGGAGACTAGGCAAGGGATCTGAACTTCTTTGTGAACTCATCTGCGCATTTGATGGAATATAGTCGGTGGTAGGTCACTTTGCGACAGCCACCGATCCTAACAAATATATGATTGAATCACATATGGATTGCCTTCGTCACCCTATCCATTTATCCAAGAAGCAAATGTCTGGATTTTCGGGTAATCATCTGCGCAACTCACAACGAAAAAATAGAGAAAAAAAGAAATTTATTCGCATGCTTTTGAAAGAATAGAAAACTTTAATAGTTTCAAGATGAAATATATGGAATGATGAAGAATCTTTGATAAAAAGTGGTGAAAAGCGAAGAAATTCTAGCACTTTTGATGCGTTTTTCATCAAAAAAGACAGGTTTTTGGTAATTTCTGACAAAAATTTAGTTGATCACCACCCTTAAGTTTCAAACTATCATTGTAAAGAAACAACTCCTTACAAAATAAAAAAACAACTGCTACCTAATTTTGAAATTCGAAGACGAACTTCTTATTGAGATTTAAGTGACTCATAAATTGACTTTCCGGTCACAGATGCATAGATCAGCAGAAAAATCGTGACTCAGTAATTATGGTCAAATGTAACGATCCCCAAAAAATTCCGAGCCTCAGTACGATGTCTAATCGTCATTCATTAGGGTACTTTGTAACAGCTGTAATATTCGATAGTGCTGAGTGATTATAAAATAGCAAAGTTCATCGATCATTCGAATCGATAAACAGTTTTTTTGCAAGCTACTCTTTATAAATCCTGAAAAAACTGTGATGCCCCAAAAATATTCGATCCATTGCAAGCTTGTGCTCAATATTCAAATGCATTTGGAGAACACCATTTTTTTTTTCTTTGTAAAAGAAGGATGAGTGACCGATCGCGCAAATATTCAATAAATATACAAATGAATCTGCACAGAAATTCGCATTCGTTGACTTGCATTTTCACAAAACCGCAACGGCAAATGATGTACATTTGTAGATACACATGGATATTGCAAAATTGCGTTTGCTGACACATTTTTTTTTACAGCGGAAGTGAATGCAGGATCCTCGGTAGGTTGCGATTACATCACTTGCATCGAATCGCCTGCTCGGTAAATTCTTTTTGGCACAAAATTTCGATTAAATCCAGTGATCAATCATATCTAAGTAGCGAATTAATGCGGAAGCTACTTCGATCTTGCGCTTGAGCTTTAGTTAATATATGCATTAGGTCGCCATGATTAATGCCTTAGCATATTTTATCAATTGTTTAGTAGGAAGGACGTCATTGATGGGGAATTCGGTAAAGTTGGACTGTTGGTGCGCAAAATGGATACAACATCGTTTAAAAAACTAAAGTAAGGATAAGATTTTTAGTGTTGTATAAATTTCGAGCGAACTGTAAAGCATCTCCGTATTTCAATACACAGTACCAGCAAATGCGCCAAATGCTGATAGCGACCACAGCATTTTCTTACGAAACGAACTCGTGAAAACCTTTAAACAATTAACGAATGATGCTCGGCTTTCATTGGTAAAAAAGTTATGTCCAAAGGCTTCTAATACATTGGTTCAGATTTCGGGCATCGCACCTTTCAACATTGAGTGCTTCGAACAATATCAGAAATGACACTAGATTCACGTATCAGTTGTTATGGTTGCATGCCCCCACACATTACACTAATTTAGGAGTGCCAGAGGAGTGCGTAACTCATGTAGTTACCCTATCAGCGTGTATTTCAATATTCATCTCCAATCTCTCTCAGTGACCGTAAACTTTGCATTTTCCATTAGCGCCCGTAAGTAAAGTTACCGTCCAAACTTGAGCCTAGGTTAACCGCTGGATGGGCAATACTGCGCTCATTGCTCACTTTACTCTCTTATGTATCTTCTACATATCACTCCTATTAAATTTAGTTAAAATTGCCGGGGCACATGAACATACAAATTCAGCAAGTTTTTAGAAAATAAAAACTCTGAAGCAATTACGAACACCATGTTCCTGCATCTTGAACACTCCGACTACATCAAACAACAAAATGAAGATAAAAATAAAAATGAAAATAAAAATAAAAATAAAAATAAAAATAAAACGTGGACAAAGCAAATGAATATTCCCACTCATGAAGACATAGGGAAGTGGAATTATAATAATTAAGCAACACATTCACTTTCGAATATCAAAGTTTCTTTTTCTTTTTCTTTTTTTTTTTGTTGGTTGCTTAGCTATTTGCGCAATGACGAAAAGAGATTGAGCCGAGCTTTTGATTCACTTCCTGATTCATTGAAGATCATTGCGATCTTCGATGAATTTTTTTGTAGAGAAAAAATAAAGCGTTTTTTACACATGAATGTGCCACTAACTTCTAACATCAAACAATCGTTATGTTTAAAATATTAAATAAATTATTTCAAGATATGAGATCGCTTTATTAGTAGCTAAGTGACATAGTTAAGATATATGTTTGTATAATCGTTGATATTCTATTTAAGGCATTTAATTGTTATATTAGCAGCTATAAATGCTATCAATGATTTAATATTCATTGTTCATAGTCTAACATATCAGTAAGCGTTAAACCATCTGGTTGAATTCCACAACGTTATTGAACTATCATTTCTTGGCAAATATAACCAAATCACCTACACTATTGATTATATCAAAAATTATATCATAAACGGAACACACAAGGGACAAAAAAGAAATACTTTAAGAAATGTGTTCTGCTCAATGCGACGAATGTTGTCGGGTGAATGGTAATACGACAGCCACTGAACGTCTCTCATTATGAAGTACTCGAGCAACGAGAAGAGAAGCGATTGCATGCGATTTTTTGATTCTTTGAACTTTTGCGCATTCGTACACCGACATTTTGCTCACTTCGTATGGTGCAAATTCAGTGCAAATAAGTGACGTCATTGTTGGAAGATAGTCATTTCAAACACTAAAATTCCACATGCTTAGTTTGTAGTTCTTTAGAGGTGAAAAGCAGCAATTAATTAAGCAGCCGACATTGTGGCGATGTAACATCGATGAAAATTATTCCATAGAAAATGGAAGTCTCATACTAATATTCTTGGAATTGTCGATTTCAGTCAGTAAAATGCACGCATATAATAGAAAACGAAAGTCGCCGATTCGTAGAACCCTTAAGTGAACAACTTTGTGCCATTTATATTTGTAATGTCATATATATGCCATTGTTCCATTTTTGCCACTGTTTAACGCACTATTTACAAGTGAAACACAAACATCCGTAATGTCGTAGAACTTTGGAAGGTCATTCCACCTGAAATAGAACGAATATATGGAAAACACTTCTATTATTTAAATTTATCTAATTTCAAATCAAGAACGTTTTGCTATGATTTTTGATGCGCAAATAATCATTTGAACGGAAAATTTTCAACGCTCAAGCATTGGAAAAAATAGATAATATTTCGCAAATATGATAAAGCTTATCAATGATCAACTAAGCGTCTTTCAAAGCTGTTGATATGTCGAAAAGCAGTCTCATAGCGATAAAATTTGACTTCAAATCAAATCAACGTCCAGAACGAGAATTTCCTTTGTAAAAAGTTTTTTATTTCACAAAATTTTTAAAAAACTTTCCATGATATAAGCAGCTTTCAATGCTTCAATAATCCAGTTGCTTAATTAAGCATTACATTTTTGGGAAGAAAACGCTTCAAATTTGAAACGCTGAAACAAATACTTTAAAAGCATTCAGTAATAGTGTTACAACAACTGTCTACGCTGAAGGACAAATTGAAAGTGTTCCAATGCCACAATATCAAAATCGACTAAATGAGAAACTGCACCAAGGGATCTGGCGTGATTATGCATGCTTTATTTTTTGGCTTATCTTGACCAACCGGTTCCTCAAATAAACAACAAATTATATATATATATATATATATATATATATTTTTCTGTTTGTTCTTTATGTACGGCAGTTATAAAACGTGAGTAATAGATGTGTGGGAAAGGACTGTGCATTTATTTCACCTTTAAATGCTTATAATTTGTTTCAAAGTTGATTAGTCCAAGTGAAAGATGTGTTGGAAGTGAATTTTCATTATGTATTATACATGCAAAATTTCGAATTGAAAGTGAGTCAAAAACGCAGACGAACATGCACATAGACATATATAGATACAATGCTATTTCAATACGGCATGGAGACGCAAATATGCACAAATACACAATGAGGCAGGCAGTCTTACGGGTTGTTATTAAATTTGTTGTGTTTGACAATGGCGTAATTCAGCGATCAAAATCATGTGCAGAAATATTTTAAACGTTGAAATTTCAAAAACGCTCAAAAGAAAATCGTCGTCGCCATCCAGTTTCAAATTGGCGTACATCAGAAAACATGGGTCATTTGAATGCCACTGATAAGAAGTCAATCATATAAACAGAGGACTAATGATTTATAAGAGCGATAAGGTCATCAAGCGATGATAACAACTCAATAGGTGATATGACTATTTGAATGTTGGAGATAGAGAAAATGCTAACGATATAAAGACAGCGGTAGGATAAGAATTACACAACGATATTGAACGAATAAGATTTTCAGCAATTTTGTGACCACTGGTCATTGCCGCATTCCTCCAAATGCTTCCTTTGTACATATGAAGAAAAGACGTTCATAAAATCAAATTAGCGAGGGCATGTCCAATGGGAAATATTTCCCTGAGGGGACGAATCGTGAGCGATGCAGCTGCATAGGGTGTTGGAATAATGAAATGGGTCAAAACAGTCTATGATGGCAAGAACGGGATGGCCGGAGTCGTCATCCGAAGGAAGGTCGACAGGTGTTCTTCTAGAAGAATACAACCAACTTGGTCTCATTAGAAGGAAAACGGTACTCTGGGTCACCAAAAACCAGCCCAGACGATCCCGTAACAAGCTGCTTGGCCACTGATGACATTGACGCATGCGACATGGAGTGGTGTTTCTGATGAATTGTGGTCATGGTATAGGTAATAGTATAGCTACGATGCACCCTCTTATGAACGTTCGAGATACCGACTGTCCTCTTCTTGACTTCAGTCTTCTATACTACCATAGCAAAACGGATGATACTACACGCCGATGAGACATACGCACACACGCTTTAGCATTTCAACTTACCGCGAAAGCTAGCTGCCAAACGACTGTCTCTTCAACAATTAGCAGTTGCAGTGAGACATACCACAGGTCGCAGACTCTGTCACTAAAACTTCGCATTCTTTGTTTTTAGGTTCGTCACTTGAAAATACACAAAAAGGATGCTCCGTGCACACAAAGAAACCAATGCAGTCACCTGTTGCGTCATCTTGATAGCTTTAGCAAAAAATTATGAAAGCACATTACGCAAAATAAAAAGCAAAGCGCGTTGAAAATGAAGCTGCCTATTAGTGGGGAGCTAATAAGTTTCATTACTGACAAGTTATTAGGAAAGAACAAGCTCCGAATGAGCCGTCTAATGTCTGAGAATTGGACTCCGGAATCGGTACGGAGAAGAACTTCTATGGATGTAAGCCTGCAGCACTACAAATCACAGGGAATCGAAGATGCGACTCTTTTTTTCAAGTAGGGTTGCTTTAAAAACATACTGTCAGCAGGATAAACACAAAATATGATTGAATCCAAAAGAAATGGCAACCATGACAACCGGTTCATTGCGATAGCGGTGTGTTGAGCAGATAACCTTCACTTTTACGTATTGTCATCTTAAAGTATTCATCAACAATATACTCTCATTTGAAGTAACGTTTAAGAATCAATTTTTAGTGAGGGTAAATTAAGGAAATGATAAGTTAAACATTTTTCATATGAAGTAAAATCGACAAGAAGTACAATCGAATAGAACTAATTTGATTCTGTACTCCTGAACAAATAATAATTTTGCTATTTTTATTCGAGATGAGAAGGAATTTGAGAGCTATTCACAGAAAATTCAATAGGAACTTGCCGCTTGAGGTTGAGGCTCAGCGTTGCCCGTAGTTACTCCAAGTCGAACAAGAGGGAGATTAGCTTGGATCTGCACAGCTCCGTACCGCCTAATTAAGACCCGCATTCTGATCACACATGCTCCGACCTTGCCTACCAAACTCAAGCTACCGTCCTATTCCGCACCTATACATCCACCATATGCCTTCCTTGTAAACTACACACCACGTACGCACTACAACTATACTCTTTTCCTCAAGGTAAACTTGATTTTTAGTTTAGGTATATAGACTAGTTTACCTTCTACACATCCGTCTTTGTCTTCATGAGCACAACATGCCAAAAGCCGCATAAAAACCGAAATTCCCCAAGTACCACCAATTATAACAATCAGCATCAATTCATTTCTCATTTCTTCACGTCATATCACATATTCGAGAACTGTTTATCGTCACGCCGATTACAGTCTATAAGAAACACTGCAATTTCAGCGAATTTATAATTAAGTGAACCTGGCTATAAGCCTAGGCAACAAAACATTTCCGCTAATAAATGAAGCACAATAAAGCATGTATGTTAAGAAAAATTCAATTTAAAAAAACATATTAAAAGAATAAAAATTCAAAGCATGACAAGGCATTCATTCAACGACATTACCATTACGGTATTTAAAATTGCCTAAAGCAATGAATTTAAAATATCGTGCTGAACTGTTTAGAAACTCAATATTCAAAGTATTCACAACTTTTGTGAGTAGTGATCAATAACTTGTAGATTAACTGCTTTTGGATACAGCAGAGAAGTGACGAAGATGGGATAGCGCAAACTCTCTGCATATGCCTTGATGCAAGGCTCGATACCTATAAAAGGACAGCTTTCCTCTAGCTTTTCAGGTGAGGTGTCGTCCTTGCCAGAGTCGGTTCGGACTGTAACGGTGCGCATTCCGGTCGCGAACTGTCTCCAGCGCGAGAAGTTCCTGATGCTCGTTGGCACGGAGGTTTCACTATTCGTGCCAAGGTGCTGTCGGGGCGATGTCCTCTCCCCCCCCTTCCTTTCCCCCTTGCTGTCATGTCATAACTGTTCATTTCCTAGACTTAATAAAAAACCTCGGCTTCTTGTCTTGTTACCTGATTACACAGCGTCTGGTCAAGCCTCGAAAGAGAAGGAATTTGTAAATCCTTCGGAGACTAATCAAAAGTGGAGGGGCAAAACAGAGCCCAAAATCTTTACCACTTTCAAGAATTTATTAAACTTGAAGTGAAGTTAGTGAAACAAAATTTAAAGACCCAACATTTCAATACGCTTAGAGGAGGAATACCATAAAATTCGAAATTTCTCAAAAGTGAGACATATCTATATACAGACATATGTTTGATTAGAGATTATCTTGTTCATGTTGTTAGACCTATGCAAACTTCGAGAAGGGTTGCGAAATAACAAACGTTCGAATATGGTGATGCGAATAATAATCATGCGAACATGTATGAAATGAAACGTTAATAGATAGAACATTAAGCATGAAATATTAATAAAAATAACACTAATGAAGAGAAACAACATATATGCATGAATTAATTCAATTCTACCCCGTGACCTTATTCCACTTTCAAAAATATCCCCCTCTTATTCCCTCAGTCTGAAATTCAGTCTCAAGAAATTTTGAAAACCTATAAACATCGCTGTACGACTTCTAAATGAGCATCTCGTCCCA
Organism: Baylisascaris schroederi; assembly: GCA_006503575.1. Lineage (NCBI taxonomy): Eukaryota > Metazoa > Nematoda > Chromadorea > Rhabditida > Ascarididae > Baylisascaris > Baylisascaris schroederi. The sequence continues at coordinate 136,183 of QEWY01000769.1, read as the reverse complement.
ACCATCAGGTTGAGCAAAACTCTTTACTCGACTGAAGAAAAGCGGTGGAAATAGTTGGTGGTCACCAGTGTCAAGACTGCTCTCAGATATTTGACCGTTGAGGTACTGAAAACAGCAATCGTATTTTTCCCACTGCAGTACGCAATGAGCTGAACGCTTTTTGCCGTCACCAAAACGTAACTCCATATTGAACTCTTGCAGCGACACCTGAATTATCCCTTCTGATTAAGCTTAACATAAAATGTTTCTTCAAGTTCCAAATGGCGTTACGCACTCAGAAAGATTGCCAACTCAACGTGGGCCTCTATTTAAAGAAGTACGGTATATAATACTTCATGCTGTACTCTGAGTAATTTCGTCGACTACAGTCGGATAATAAAAGATCTCATTCAATTGTTCCACAGCAGTAAACAACATTCAACCACTCTCCTCAGAAACTTAGTGATTATGAGGTAACAAAGCCGTTATTACCCTCTCAAAGTTCTGAAGTAAAGAGACCGAATGCTCTCGAGAAAAGTTGCATAGAGATAACGAAGGGTTTCACCGGAATTCTCAGAGGATCAAAATCACCGAGTTGTGTTTTAATATAGTTTGCTTTACAAGGAACGTACGTGTATTGTACAATATCCCACCACCGCAACTCGAACATCGACAGCCCCGCAATAAACGGCAGTATGCTTTATATCTTTTGTACCTTCTATTTTTACGCTGATCACAATGCCGCCTTTTACGTTCCCTGCCATTCACATATTTTACTGAACACATTCATACTGCAGGAAGACAGGGGTTGCAAATAGGAGGTGAAATCAGTGAATCAGCTAGACTGCTGAATATCGTCCACGTGCAAGTTCCAATTCGTTGCGAATCTGCTCTCATAGAAAACTTCATTTAGTGCAATTTTATCGCAAAATTTTGCGATTAAAGTTGAACATAAACTGCAAATTCATTGCAATAAGAACCTAATTGAGGGCAAATTCGCCATTTCTTCGTTCACATAAATGCTAAAAAACGGGATGAAAAAATTGTAAGACTTTGCTAACCTCATGCGGAATAAAGTGCTGACGCAACCTTTGATACCGACGTGGACGTTGATCTGATTTTTCGCAGCGACGACAGAACTGAACGACAGGTAAAGTTTTCAATAAAAATATCGAAAACAGTACAGCACTTCTACGTTTTAATGCCACTGTATCATTGAACCTCTTGAGGCTTAATGGTTTAATTTCCCCTGATGTAAAAGGATACCTGGCACTTACCTCTCCCTTGCCCCAAACCTGTATGTTCACTGTCTCGATAATATCTGCTAATATGTCACATGACCATCATTCGATGGTAAAATATCTGTTATAGAGTTACTTACGAATATGCCAGTAAGGGATCTCCTGTTGGTATCCAATGAACCACCAAAATGAGGATACTAACAAAGAATTACTAAGGGATAAATGGTAAAATGTAAGTTTTTATGAGATATTTTTTCAATCTTGTTGCATACACAATCTCACCGGGAATTGTGTATGCAACAAGCCAAGGTGATGAATGGCCAAGGTATGCAACCGGAACTCAGATGATGAATAAACGGCTATTGCCTAGCGAAGGTACTGAAAACTTAGAAATTCTTACACAACTTGAGTAATCGACTCCATGAGAACAACAACACTCCTTACTAGGCACTTGACAACAAGTAAATAAGTAAATGAATGCAAATATATATCACCTAATATACTCACTTACCTTTACTGCGTAATGAAAATTTCAAGAAATAAGTTCGTAAGGTACTGAAAACTTAGAAATTCTTACACAACTTGAGTAATCGACTCCATGAGAACAACAACACTCCTTACTAGGCACTTGACAACAAGTAAATAAGTAAATGAATGCAAATATATATCACCTAATATACTCACTTACCTTTACTGCGTAATGAAAATTTCAAGAAATAAGTTCGGGGATATAACAGCAACGAACTCACGTTTACTTAATATCAAACAAGAAATCTAAGAAGTCAAACTGTGGTCGCCGAAAAAGGCATACCTGCGCAGCAATTCGATCTTGTCCAATAGGCCAATATCGCCCAAAAAGAACACCGCCTAGTCGAGTGGATTTGGATTTCAATTGCGGCACAATCTGTGCCGGTTTATCTGGCGATGTCACCATTATTGCAGTGCCTAAACGTTAGAACGTTACAAACAGATCAGTTAATTGAATGCAGAAGTTAATTAATTACAATAGTCTCTGGCCAAAAGATCACATTGGCCATACGATGTAATATGAAATTTAACTATTTCATAGAAAATTCAGTTTATTTTCCTGTTTTGCTCTCTCATTCGGAAACAATTCGTTAAAGAATTGCTCAAAATGAACAATGTATAATACAGTCACAGCAAAAGAGATATAGGATTACAGATTAGTATTATATGTATATGATCGGAAGTACAAAACATGGCTCTTTTCAATAACTGAAAGGCGAGAAACGAAGAACTGATGCCCTGTGTCAAAAGCGCTGTCAACTACGTAGTCAGCTACCTAACAACATCCATCCTCCGCCACTTCCATTCCCTCAACCTCCCTTTTTTCCTCACTTCTTATTCCTCACTCTCCTGAACGAAGATAAGGCGATTGTAGGATCAAGAGAAGAATCAAACAAAATCAATTCAGGTTAAAAAATAAGTGAGGAAATAGGCACTAACCGTCTGCAAAGAATTTCATAAACCGATAATAAACAACGATATGCCATGGTCGATAGAATTTATCCTGCAATAAGCATCAATTCATTCCCCCCTCTTTCATTACCAATCTTAGGAGAGCAACGAATAAAAACAAAGTGACTCTCAACGACTAGCAAACGTATGAAAACTACGAAAATTGAAGTGCTAAACAACACTGAATATATGGACGGCGCAAATTCATGTTGCATAATGCAACCATAAAACTCTGAACGTTTTTATCTTTCTATAAATTCTATAATGCAACAAATATGCTCATTGCACCGCCCACTTATCCGCTTTTTGCAAATATGTTTTACTGTAGAGAAGACAGGACGTGCTTCCAACTTTAGCAGGAGATTGGAAGAGTGGATCTCTTTTTACTCTCTTGAATAACAACAAGAAGACTAAGTCGTTGATACGTACAGGCACAAGATGCAGTTTGTAAAACTAAAATAGATGGTAAATAAAACACATCACGAAAGCTATGAACTACTGAAGTAACCCTGCAAACTCTCCACAGATAAATTTTCAAAGTGATAAGAGATGAGAACATTGGCCAACAAAATCTACGAAATAAGCAGCAAGCGCTTTTTGCATGGCTGCATTTCCTCATACTTTCGATTTGCAATGTTGGCTTGGTTTCTTTAAAACTTCACTCATACACAAGAAGACCTTTCACTTGAAAAGTTTTAAATCCTGGTTGATAAGCTGAAACTCTTTTACATATTGCATCAATTCTTAAAGGCTTCTAGCAGATCGTCACAAGCCACACAAGCCATGCAAAGTTCGTCTCACAAGAGATATATTCCCGAAAGCAGCGTGAATCAAAATCTATCATCGTATATATCATCTCAATTTCATTCATATTAGAACGTTCACTATAAAAGCGGATGCAAGTCTGCAATCGGCTACGCTTTCCCCAACCCATAAAGTCGGCACCCTATACCGCTTGGGTCTTATTCTTCAACTACCCATCATTTGTTATAGAAAATCTTTCTACTCCGTTAACTAGGCTCATCAAAGATGCAGCATTCATGAATGCGAATATATAAGGGTGCAGTCTTTTGCATATCTCGGTCAGATATACAGCGAACAATACGGACCTCTCCTCCTTTTGATGGAGTAGCCAGTCGCTCATTTTTCTATATTTTAATGCCTTCATATTCACAGGTGCAAAAGTGTTTGCATTTCTGTTTGGTAGCTTAAAAGACCCGTCATAGTCGGAGACGGTTCCACTTATATGTACCTGAAATACTACTTTCCTCCTGATGAGACATGCTGAAAAGAGGCCTGATATAATTCTTGCCTCCAAAAAATTGTTCGGAAGCCTCCAAATCTCTTTTGAAGGCTTCGAAAACTTAGAGGACGTCAACCTAAGATTCGCGATGTCGAAATTCTCCGAACGCCCTCGATTTTTCAGACCCTGAGCTTGAAGAATTGTGAACACCAGGGCAGCCGATATTTCACTCTCCTCGGTTTCTTGGAGTATAGAAAATCAAAAATATCTTGTTCTTAGATCAGGCAAAAAACCCCGTCAGCTCCTACAAAACGGGCAGTAGCACGAAAAAATTCCACTAAAAACACCCGTGTCATCCAGTGCGGAGGGAAGTCTGACAGAAATATTGGAAGTGTTTTTTCGTCAACAGCGAAGGAAGTCGTAAAACAAAGCGCAATCTTTTCAAATATAAAACGACGGGTTGGTTTTCTCACGTTCTCAAGCTCAACGCTGAAGGAACTAGACTTTCCCGGCCCACCATCGTACTACAGGTGTGAAAATTTTCCTGGCTGAGAATGTTGCAGCACAGCATCTGTAATGTGGCTTTGCATGCGTGCAGCCCAACAAACTGCAAGTTGGAATGCAAGATAAAAGATAACTGCAAGATGAAAGCTTACCGCCTCTGCAAGTTGAAATCCCCACAAATTTCTTCTTCCTCTCTCCTTTCCCTCATTCACGAATATTACTCAGTAAGCCCCATATAGTACTCATATATAGCAAGGCGCTATATGAAGACTGTGATTTTAAACTTTTGCATCCTTAAATACTACTACCACCTTCAACATTCTGATTCATACTTACCTAGAAGTCGATAACGAATGATCGGTTACCTGAAAGGATGCTTCACCGTGGCGTATGTAAGTGCACTTCCCGATATATACGCCATGAAGATAAACGTGGGGTCGACAGACGTACATCTGTCGCCAACACGTATAAACGCTGCTATCTTGGGGAGTTAGTCGATGTTCTCCGAAAACCCGTCGACAAATCGTTCGCCACAGTTCTTCATCTCTAAAATTAGCACTTTTATTCTAATAATTACAATATGTTTTGTATTTATACCGAAATTAATAATAATAATAATAATAACAATAATAATGACATAATAGCAACAACAAGGCTAATAATTGATATAATAATTGATAAAAGCAATAACAAGAGCAAAAACTATAATTTGAGTATTAGTAACTGAGATGTGAAGTTTGTCAACAAAGAAGAAGTGCAGAAAATTATCTCTAGCACAGAGTTGCTCTTTCTCTCAAATGAACATTTCATAAATCATCGAATCATTGTTAGTGGATATAAATCTAGGGATATCCACTAACAATAATCCCATAAAGTAATCCCAATGATCTATACATTTCGTCAACAACAGTATTCAAATATGCGCCATTCAGAAGAATTACATACGAATATATATAATACATAGGCAAGTATAATTGCACAATCCTTTCTATAATATAACTTTATAAGAAGGCAAGACGAGAAAAATGGTATTGGCTGAAATCAAATTAAAGCAGAATTCGGTGGCAGATCTGTCTCTATATGAGGGATAAGTTATTTGCAAATGTTCTCATCACTTTAATACGGCCGCCTAGAGTTAAACATCTAAACCGTTCGTATGCGTTCCGTCCAAATCCTTGAAAAAGAGAAATTCGGCGAAGGACATAAAATCAAAAGGTGAAGGGTTGGATATATAACAATTTTTAAAAAAATTCAAACGCACAGGGGGAAAAAACATGGCTTTTCGAATCGACATCGAGGAAATTACGAACGACTCTCGACACATCAAAATATCAACGAATGATCGGAAAACCTTTCTGACGCAAGATCAATCTCGCTACATGGTTGCGGGGAATATAGTAAAGCCAGTTAACTTGCCTTGAAAGAAGATAGAAGCCAGTCGAGGTCATAGAAAGCATCTCAAGGCATCGCACATCCAACTCGCCGCCAACAACGTACTTCACTATCGTCATCAGTAACTCCGCTGGCAATAGTGAAAATGGGCAAACAGCACCTAAACAAATTTCGTTGCAAAAGAAAGAAAGCAAAGTAAAGATTGAACACTGCTACCGCATCAATATCAATAAAACATTTTCGTCATTCAAACTGCTTTAATCGTTGCCCTTCTCCAAAATTTGCCGGCTGCTGATTGAAGCTCAAAGCAAAACTGTCACAAATATTAAAGAACTGACCACAATTGTCTGGCTCAATTATCGAGCCTCTCTGAGCTATACGTCTTTGAAATGTCCCTTCTAAGTCATCATCCTCTTCGAAACCGGCGACCGCAGCAGACCGTGAACGGGATCGATGGTGACCTCTCGGATCGGGACTCTTCTACAACAATCCAAAACACTTCAAAGAAGTAATACAACAAGAATACTTCGTCGCCAAATCTTATAAACATTTGAAAATCATTGAAAGAGGAAATCATTGCAGTGTTTCATATACGTCTCGTTGAATAAGTTAGCAATCCATGACAATCACTGAACTTTAAAGTGCAAAGAACGAGCCATGCCCAGCACAGCACATTCTGCTTGTTCTTTCTCTCTCATATCTCATCGAATACCCTCCTCCCATCTCATATTTTATCTTCATCTTGTAATGTAGCAGTAATAATGAAGAATAGTATTGAAATCGAAAGAGTAAATGCTCATATAATAGAGATGTGCATACCGCATTTGATGAGCTTGCCGAATATCGATTCTTGAAGAGTTTCAACTCAATATCCGGAACAAGTCGCACTGCAGCCATATAACGATGCACTGCATCACACATTTCACCACGACGTTCCAAATCAACTCCCTCTAAGAAGAGTGATGACGCCTGAAAGCATCGAGTTCACACTAAATAAAAGCTGAATCCCCACGATAAGACATAAATCATTGCCATTGTGAACAACGCACAACTAAAGGAATCAACAACGAATTATATACACATAGCGTCGTTCGCATTCAATACAACAACGAAGTGCCAATTCGTTTTTGAACAAATGGTTCGAACCCTTTACTTAGAACGACTTCTGGGCAAACGAATGGATATGTTTGACGATAATGGCATGTTTTAAGTGATTCATCAGTGGGGAGATTTAGAGATTGCTTTCCATCTCTTCTGTTGGGAAATATCTTAGCAGATGAAAGTTGAATCCATACCAACAGATTGTGATATTTAACAGATGCCCAGAAAAAAAGCTTCTTCGCAAGTTGGGTCTGAACGCAAGAACATCAATATTGATCAGATGGGCTACTCTAAGGAAGCTTTTCCTCGCCATTATTTACTAACTTCATCTCACCGATTCCAGTCTGTATATCATCCGGACGCAACATTTTCAGCATATTTAAGTGCCTTCAACTTCTGTGGCACTTCGTCGATGAACTCATAAGCATATCTAAGAGGGCTATCTTATGATAGAGATTGCTCAATGAATTTTCGAAGTTCATTCTAATAATTTCCTACCGAAATCATTGCTATAGAGATGGATAAATAAGCATCGATATGAGCATGGCATGATGCGCCATGAGTGAGCATATTGGCAAAAGCGTATGAAAACAGCCATAAAACTGACCTTCTGCAACTTGAATTCTTCGGATGGAGTATTGTTCGATGGTACTTGATCAAGCTTGACGTCCTTTGGCTTTGTGGCTTTACTTTTTGAGTTCAATTCGGCTTTCCATTCATGTCTGCAATAACAATTAACCAGAATATACAGATGCAAACTTTAAAATAACATAAATAAAGCATTCTTCTTGATTAGCAGAACAAAGGTACGCCGAAAAGCGTGTGAATGTAAGAAGGTACGATATGTGATTCTAGATTTCAGCTCATTACTCAACCGATTGTGCAGCTTACCAAGAAGTACAGTCAAGACTGCGCTTTACTTCAGAATATATTTTGCTGAGATTTACATCCTCTTCTGCCGGAATCTACTGCTATGACGAGAATAGATGACATCTATGAATCGAGAAACTTAAAACGAAAGAAGAATAATTGAACCTGAATGATTCTAGTGTACTCTCTGGATCGGCAACTTCCTTGCAAGATGGAGAGTTTTCGGTGAGAGTTTCATTCGTCATTCTCTCATCTTTTTCTTCTTCTTCGAACAGTGGCAAAAGATTATTCTGTAAAACGGAGAGAACTAGATCGATAAAGGCTGCGAAAATCGAAAATCAATCACTGTTATCTTCGCTAATGCAGCCGAAGCAGAAAAGATCAATGAAATGGTTACCACGATCGCTTACAAAGGTAACTCAATAAAATGAGTTAATAGGATTGCCTTCCTTCAATATCGTTTCGAACTGTCGACGTTCGCAGAACTAAATTCAATTTTTGTGGGTGTTTAATATAGAAGTTTGTTTATGCAATTCAACGGCTCCGAATGCATTGAAGGTAGGCATGCCAACTCCTATAAGTTAAATAAAATACGATTCGAAAATATTTGATGGAATTGTTTTGCTATCACAGCCATTTATCTTTCTGCTGATTTCATTTAAAGCGATGTGAACAGTGTTGCAGCGTTTAATACGATGCTTTCGACTCTTACATAACTGAACGATTCTTATTCGGGCATCTGTGGCACCCTATTTTGGGAGATGACGGTGAGCGTAGTAGCCAAATTCCATACAATTAACCAACTACCACTTCATGATACGTCAGCAATTATTAAAGCGTTCCAAGAGATGAATAGATCGGCTAAATGAAGGGGAATTTCAAACCAACGCCTAAATAAGAAATCGAACAGCGCAAACCACAGGAGCGGCCAATCTTTTTTTTTTTTATGACGGGAAGTGGAGGGATAGATGAAGTTGTGGAGCTCATTCCTTCACGGAAGCTCCAGCTCGAGTTCTATTAGAAAGGATTTTGATTCTACTTAATAAAAAAAAGGATTCTACTTGATAAGGCTTTGACAATTTATTGTTGGATTGCTCAAAAAATATTCTACTACAAAATGCTTGAACTTATTACCAAGATAGTAATCGTTGCATATTTAAAATATAATAAAATTTCAGATAAGAACATTGCAATTTGAGTCATTAATTTTTTGATTGACTTGATGGATTTAATAAGTATTTAACGCAATTTGTTAATATCTGATCAAATGAGAGTCTGTAAAACAAAATTGATTTTACTTTCAAAATTCTTTTGCTATACAAATGAGAGAGCTGGTTGAAACGAAATTATGTTTAAATATTTCCGTTAATATTACGCTCGTTGATCTTTATCATTTCCGGTTTTCTAGTTTGTACAGCAGACAGACATACACAAACAAACACTGACACAAACACGGCATCACAGATATGTTCTTTTGAAAATCAACACTTGCAGGAAAAAATAGGTAATTTTTAGTTAATAAAAGTTTGTAGTAGATGCCCCTCTTCAATTTTAGACGTAACAAATTTGAGCGGAAATTTCAGTTTTAACAATTTGAAAATAAACAATTTGAAATTCGCTATTACTGAAGGTGCTAGATATTTTCGTAAGAGAAATTTTCTACTTGCCAAGCTATCAAAGACCACATTTTGCTTAGTGAGTTTATAATTTAAGAAACTTTAAAATTAGCCTAGGAAACGTTTCATTCCAGTGATGCGCAAGATAACAAGCTTTTATGAATGGGAAATTTAATGCAATAGGCATTAGAATTGAATGCATCAATATTGCTTTCATTTTTGAGTGAATTTTTCTCAATTTTTTAAATTTCCGAATTTTTGCAATAGTTATTCACTAAATTTTTTGGTCCAATATGGAAAACTTCCTCAATTCTCGTTAGAAGCAAATTCCCTTTTGAGTGATATTTTATGAAAAATAGTTTCCTGTTTCGATGTTTCAATGGTTGATAAATACAACAATATTGATACTCACAAAGTATTACCGCTGCTTCTGGATCATCCTCCTCTTCTTGTGCCTCTTCCAGTACTTTGAGTCGTTGAAGTCTCCTCTCCAATGGCATTAGATAAACTGACTGCAATCTTATCAACACTAATATTGCTTGCATATCGGATATACTGCGTTAATTATTCAGTAAACGATCACATATGTTTAATTATATATTTGAATACGTTGACTTTGATGGAAAGGTATCAAGGTATAAAGCACAATCATAGGTTTGAATCCCACTTTATCATCCACTATTCTACTCGCTGGTAACTTAACCATAATTAAGAAATGTAGGAAAGTGAGGAAGATCCGAAATAACCTCCTTCTAGGGACAACCTTAACAACATTCGCTATCGCATTAATAAACAAATATGCATTTACTAAATCAACGAACACATCCAGAGTAGGTGGCCTCATAAACGGTTCAACAAGTCACTCATCTCAATACTTAATTTTATAACTGCCAAGAAATAATAAAACTTGTGTAATAAGGTGTGCAAACTATCGATAATCTACTTGGTCGCTTCTACAAATTTTATACAATTTCGCATTTATCTGAAGCTATATTAGTATAAAGTAACATTCAACGGGATGCAATAATATGCGAATTTTACAGCATCTTTTAGGTGGATATATTTATTTCCTTTAGAAGTCAGTGGTTCAACATCAACACTATTAGAGAAGGTGATTTTAGTGTGTTGACTCTAGCGACGTTGATCTCGATGAAAAGAAAAATAAACACATACGTATGCACAGACGTGACAATCCCATAATGCGCTTTGAGAAAACGCATAAAAAGCCGCTCAACAATTCCCCCTCCCCCCTCCCCCCCCTCCCTTCGCCCCTTACCTTCCCTTTTCCTGCATCATCTAAAGATTTTACTTGTGCACAAACACTCGTACAGTGGAATATAAAAACCCTTAACACAAGTGTAGAGGAAATCTGCACATCAGCCACGGACATCGAGCAAAGCCTGGAATATAAAAACCCTTGGCACAACAGCAGAACAGCTGGACACACCGATCACGAAAGGCGAACCGATCCGTGCTCTTCCCAGCACTAAAGTACGCAGCACTACCATAACCTGCACCATTCATGAGGCGATTAATTTCGATTGTGTCGATTTGTGTTGGATGATTTCTGTAAAAAGTACATTGAAAACATAGAATTTTCTTCTTTACTGAGGTTTAAACATGTGCATAAACATAAACTTCAAAGAATTTAGACACGCAAGACGGTTATTGTTATCGACTTATAATGCTGCATGTTTTTCGCACGCCGTCGTCTTGGCTTCTGCATTTGCAAGTTTCCATACCTCAAGTCATCTTTCCAATGCAATCACGTAGTTAAAAAAGAACTGCAGTTCTGGTGCGATCTGGTTTTGCTTGTAATTACATTACACTTTGGTTCTTTCCTTAAGCGGATCTCGGTGATGTCTCTAAAAGATATCGATGTGTAGCTTGTCCATGTGCAGCATTTATCAAGCTCCGTCAGTTTTTTGAATGTGTCGATTATATCCCGATATCATCCTCTGCAATATGCTGTTTTTCCCTGACAGCATCTATCCGCCAAGTCCTTCCAGCGTTTCTCATTCCAACACTCTGTCTAACGAAGTTTCCTCTTGTTCTGTGACTCAATGGAGAATTTCTTTCATCTTGTGAGGGCAAAATCCATGTCCCTAACGCCCCTAACAGAGATGACGGGACTCATAAGGGCCCCCGCGGTGGGCCTTTCTGACAAAAAATATATAAGTAATTTGAATGCCAAGCTACCATGAGGAGACCCTTACGAGGAAATCAGGAGTGGGGGGAGGGGGGATGGTGGTGAATTCCGAACACAGTTGCTGCGTTGAAACCCCTAGATGAGCAGATAGACACACATACGCTGACGTCAGAAGGCTATATAAACATCAGAAGGCAGATGGCAAGGTCGATTCAATAAAAGAATATATCGACATGCCTTCACAGGTAAAGACGAGCGCAGGATAGTTGCTACATGTGAACTGATGCACGTGGGCAGCTTTTAATGTTGGGAACGAACACCACACGGTCACTGTAACGCTGCGAGGAATCATCTAAATATGAAGTGATACGGTGGCTTGCAAAACAAGCATACTGTCATGAAACGACAACTATGGTACGATCTATATTCGCTTTATACCGTTGGATTCTTGGAAGTCTATTTTTGATAGGTGCATAAGCAAATTTATAGAGTATTTCACCGCTTAACTGTAATCTACACCTCTTTTCTAATTGGCGTATTTCGATTTCCCCTATTCTCTTCAATTCTCTTTAAGAAGAAATGTTGAGGGAACTGCAGTTTGTAGTGTTTTTCCGCACTACTAAATCCTTTTTATGCTCTTTAATATAAAATTAGCAGGCGATGACAACTTGAAATTTATGTTCTTAGGAGTTTTTATCGACACTATATCATTCTTTTATTTAGTGAAGTAGATGTATCGGAAAAGGACGCAACAGCAAAGCAATAATCACAGCCACACCTATTGCTCTCAAACGTCGTATCTTCATCTTCGCTCTGGCTATGTCCACTTGTCGTAACTTTTCTAAGCAATCGTTGTCGTATTTTACATATTTGGTTAGTAATTGATTTCAGGACAACATAAGGCTTTCTGCAATATTTTACCACAACAGCCTTTATCATCTTTCCACCTCAGTGACATCGTGTTTATGAAATGGCAAAATATTGTATTTGCCTTGTAATGCATAAACAATTTCAAAAATTTGCATAATTTATTACACAAAAAAAGTCTATTATTAATTACATGAAGATGACTAAGCATCAAATGAAAAAAGAATGTGAGAGAGTATCGCAGTAGTTAATTGAGTAAATCTTTTTTGCACTGTTGTTTGAGATATTCATCGGCATTGATACCGAAATAATTCGTATGATCGAGGATATTGTTCGCTGCAGCCAAATTTCGACATGCATGATCTTCAGATAAATCACATACCTTTAACAATGTAGAAGAATTACGATAAAAGAGCAGAATCGGTAGGAATTAGAAGAAAAACCACAAAAGAGAAAATGCTTTCAACGAATCGCTTAGAGCGTAAAACGACGTTACTACGATGTTTCCTAATGGAATAAACAGAACTATGAACACTTACAATTCCTTCGTTTCTTTGGTTTCTCAACAAGAAAATCCAGCATAATTTACCATGCAGACCAACCTAATCTATATACAAAACTCTAATCTTTTTGTCTATTCATTCACTACTCATCACAAAAGTTACTTCAAAATATTCATATTCATTAAAGGAATTCTTTCAGCGTCGAACACAAGCACGAAAATACTTTTCTACAGGAAAAGCAAGCAAATAAAGGCCCTCACGGATGTTTGGTGAGAGTGTTTCTATAGAGCTACGTACTAGGATTTTTATGAATCTCTTAAAGGAACTTTTTCTATTGAATCAGCAGTTGCTTCCATAGGGATTCTGAAATTTTAAGCTAGTCTGATTGGGATATCATTTCTATTGTAATAAACCGCAGTGAAAAATTTTATTCAAAAATTACGTCTATGTGTTTTTTTTTTACGATGAATCGAATCATCGGTGATTTCGATGCGTGATTTCGTTGAAATGGAACTCAGCGTATAAAACCGCAATTGGTTTTCACATTTCCCTCTTTATTACTTCTATTCTCCTATAATACAATACGTCCCATGAATTATGGTTACTGAATGATGCAATTTTAGGATGATAAAAAATTGTGTGAAATGCTTTCTTCCTCCTAATTGTGCCATTAGTGGTACTTTTTTTTTGATTTCCGGTCATTTTCAATGTTTGTATTGAGTATACGATTAAAACTAACGTCAAATTTGTCTCCGCGTTTCATATCATTATCGTAGAAGATGAGATGACGATAGAAATGTGGCTGTCGTTCAGCAATTGCAGTTGTCACGAATACACCAGCTGGGTCCATTGATGCCGGTACGTTGGTCATCTAAAATGATTCCAATGTTTTATAGGTGCATGAAGTTGGACATTACTTGGCAATAACTCAGCATTTAACGACATTACTTGGCAATGACTCGCTCCCCTGAGGGCATGTCGATCTTTTTTTATGTTTGAGTGGGATGACAGTGGCAGACTCCAACGAAAAACTTCAGGCAAATCCGGAAATCACAATATCAACCTCTATCCTCATATGGCTCACTTTTATGCCCTCCGCCATGTGGCGCTCATATGTGTCGGCATAATTAATCGTTATTGCGAAAGGGAGGAAGTAGCAAAAATGAAAATTCATTAGAATGCTAACCAAATCATTACGATGCACGACACGATATCTGAATTTAACGTTCTCTTCGACAGCCCTTGCAAACGCCACATTACCAGTGCGTGGTTCACCGAACGTCACCAATCGAATCCGGTCTGCCGGAAATACTGTTTGGTTGACGAGATAAAGTGCAGTCATTGCAGCGAGGGAACCACCCAACGAATGACCGGTTACCTTTAATCACTCGATCAGTAAATATAAAAACACACATTCAACGAAACCCTCGCTTCATTTAAATGAAAGTTCGTGAGATCAGATCATCAATGAATAGTTTTAGTATGTGGCGATGATCCAACACATCCAAAATGGTAGTGCAAAACGCATTATCACGTGACAAACATTGCGATGTACAATGGCCACGGTCATGACGAGGCGCAGTAATGTGATGGAGATCTGCATAGCCCACTGATCATAATTGAACGTCCATTTTCACGTGACGACCACTATATAAGCTTTCATTTTTGTCAGTGTGTGCAGTGAATGTGGGAGGTGGATGTGTGTGGTGAGTGTGTGCGGTATGCGTGGGCGGGCGGGTGTGAGCGATATGGGTGGGTGGTACGGTGTGTGTTTGGGTGTGTGCGTGGGATGTGCCTTCACGCATATAAAAATCGTCTGATAGAACAGCAAATACTGGTGTATTGATAACTGGAATCAGCTGAAAAGCCGATAAGCGAGCACTTTATCATTTGTCAAATGTTCCAAAAAGTTGTTGGCTTTGCGTGACAGCTTTATCACTGATAAGTTCAATGACTTCTTTATTATGATGAAATGATTTATGCAAAAACCATCATTTAAGCGTATGCCCTCACATCCATAGGTTGATCCCTTCTTGAAATTTCTTCAACAGTGAAAGACGAAAATAACGTGCGAATCAATGCGCTCAGTAAATTCAGCGAAATGAATGTGCTTCTGAGCAGAAAGAAAGCACTTACTTTAAGCGTGACAGGTTTAAATGTATTTTGTTTATGTCTCTTTTGTGAGTATATTTGATGCAAAACTTTCTTCTATATATTTAATGTACACCTTTTTTTGTAAAATTTAATGTATTTAACGCAAAAAAAGATAAACGGGTATTCATACCATTAAACTGGAATGTAGCCTCATTCCAATTAGGCATTAAAAATCATTCATTTTCCATTCATCGATGACGTGAATAACAGTTTTTACACAGCACAAAGTTCGAATTCCACAGCGGTGTGACTGTTTTTAATGTTACAGTCCTATGAGCAAGTTTTTTTCAGGAAATGTACAGTGGCCAATTGTGAAGGCCATTTTTCTGAGATAAAAGCAAAAAAAAAAATGCAAAAATAGTGCTAATAAGATCAACATACCCAAACTTTATATCCGGGATACGTTTGCTTCAATTTTGTGAGTTCACTTCGCATACCAGAGTTTATGAAAAGCCGTTGAAATGCTCCATAAAAGTATGTCATCACACCAGAACCGGCTTCGAATTTTTCCCATGCACCGAGTTGTGCAGCAATACTATGCACGAACTGAAATTTTTTATATCATCAAAAATTAGTTGCAATACAATTTCTACGTTTCATTGTTTTATTAAACATTTGTTCACTTTGTTAAATGATGCCTAATCCTAATTAATCCCCTTATCTTCGCGGGAATTTTATATTCTTATTGTATTAATGATTTTAAGCTTAACTGGAATGTAAAAAATAAATAAATTGCTGTTTTGATGAAGACTGCAATTGTTTTTAATTAGATCGTCATTAGCTTTCAGCGATACTGATTGTAATTTTCACTTGAACAAATGCAAGCCGTATAATGTCGAAATATATTATCGATTTTTCTTATACAACTATAAAGTGCAACAATTTCTATTCGTAACAGTATCTATTTGTTCGCATTATATCATTTCTCATTGTATCGAAGATCGCATCGCAGCGCATTTAGAATATACAGTAAAATTCAAATTTAAATTGCTATTTGCCAACAATCGTCGGTATTTTCTTTCCCTCTACCAAAGATTCACCGTTGTAGAAGGGTCGTTCAATATTATCATTCGCCATTTTATCCCATCAAAAGAATTTTTCAATAGTAAAATAGTGATATTCACCTCGGTGATAAGTTGTCTGTCCATATTGGAAGACTTATAGACAACATAAATACTTTTTGCCGCATCCGAAACGGTCAACATTGCAGCGCAATGATTGTGTGATGGATCACATTCCACATCATAACGCCTTATTAATCTGCAACACTTTTCAATTATCATTAAAAACTATTGGTGGAAAACAACGAACTATTAGCTATTATATTCATATGAGAGTGTTAGTCTGTAGCCTAGTCACTTTTCACAACGAAGACACCATAGATAATTTGGCAGTAACTAATAACTCCATGAGGGCTATTGTATGCACAAATATCGTTGTGAATGTATGTAATCGTGAGGAGATAATTGTGTTTGGAAGCAAAAATATCGTTATTCGTATGTAGAGTTCAAATTCTTCGTTATCATAGAGTTAAATGAATATTCAAAATGAAGAAATTAGCTCATTGAATTCAAAAAATAATTTCATTAAAAGCTTTGAGCAGATCGATTTATTCTTCGTTAAAAAATATAAAGAATAAAATGAATGCGAGCATGCATATTGTAGCAACATCTTTTAAAGGCTCAGCAGCTATTTAACTACTGCTGATGAACCAAATATGAACAAAAAGGAAAAATATAGAATTTTCTAACTTCACATCGGGTCGATTGTTCGCTAAGCAAGGTGCTGGGTCGGCTTCCTTAACTGCAAGACATAGTGCGAACAAGGATCGCCCGAGCTTGTCGGTGTATCGGCGTCCTTTTGCTGTGGGCGCTTTTGTTGGACATTCGAAAGGCTCTCGTTGTACGACACCGCTTCCTGGTGTACATGCGAATGGACCACCGCATGAGTGCGAAGTCACACACCATCTGAGGTTGTTTATAATAAATGAAACAAATTATTAAATCGAAAATGATGAAGAATAAATTAATTGCTAAGCACATTACAAGTGCATTAAATTCGAATTGCTCCGAATGATATGAATAGATGAATGACAACAATGCTACTTAAATAATTCATCATGATAAATGATTAGAGACAATAAAAGCATAACAAAGTGATAGTATAAATAGACAATAAAGTCTACGTGCTCAAAAATGGGGAATTCACCTGTAGTTGAAGTAAACGAATCGAATGAAAAATGTATGCATCACTGCTATGCAATGCACTTTGACCAATCACTAAGCTACTAAACGTTTGCAAAGTTATGCGTCGATGCTATTGAAGATGCACTACTCGGCATTTTTTAAGAAACATTAGTTTAGTCGGGGGTAGCAAGACGAACATCCATGCTCTCCTTATTGTTAGGCATACCTTCTTTATAATTATGGACACCTTTCCTATAGTTAGGTACAATTTCTCTAGAATTAGGGTCTCATCAACAAGCACTTCAAAGCGATTGTCGTTGAAATACACGGTTAATGTTATATGGATAACCACTGCCCGCAGACAACCGCAAACATTTGACGTTTTGATTACCGGGTCAACGCTCAGTGATTGCGGCGTTCGAATGACGTTCATTAATTCCCACTCGTCCATGACCAGCTCATTGGTCATAACGTAGAATTTGCTAATAATTTTGTACACATTTACTGAAACATTAGGACAAGACACCTCCATATTGCGTTGAATAAATGAAAAGTTTTCAAATGTATACAAAGTATAAAATAAACGTTCATTAATAATACCTGCAATATTCTCGAAATCCAAACACATAAATATATGATTGAGCGCAGCTAGCGCAATCCTTTTGATCCTTGCATAAGGCGACATTGCCACCTTCGATGACTGCTGCTGCGAGAAGCAATAACACCAAAGCCAGTAGCATCTCACATGTAAATTATTCGTTCAGGAATAAATTTTAACAAATAAAACGCCTAGCGCGATTATATTTGCTACCAGCGTCGGATGCCAACCTACTCCAATCTATAAGGCGAATGAGAATGCGTTCTCAAAACTTGGCCAAAAATCCTTTTCTGCTGGAATACAGGACGCTGTTGAAATTTTGTGCGGACAAATTTCGCTGCTATTTAATGAGTTCATAGCTATTAAAAAAACTGGTAAGTGCCATACAGACGATGATACGATATATGTTTATTGCATCACATACAATGCAGCAATTTGTAAAGGAATTATGGCTATTTAAAGGCATCAGAAGATTTGCGTACATTTTACATCGACCGGATTTCCATTATAGCTCGCTTCAGTCACCTTCGGAAAGACGTCTTTGAGCGATCATATCGAGTAAAACATAAGTGCACAATTTTGCTTATTTACTACCTGTTGCCAGCTTATAAAACTCTTTGTTCAGGTGGGCGAATGCAAAAGCATACATTGTGGCAGTCACCTTGGCACTATTCTTTACTGACAAGCTCAACATCGTGTCATGAATTTACTGACACACTTCTCTGAAAGAGATATCACAAAAACTTTCAGCTATTACACTACAAATTACTATAAGGAAATGTGGAAATTACTAAATAAAGGGGCTGAATGCATTGTTACTCGTTTAGTTATTCTTTTAATTGCACTAAGTGAACTTATATAATGAGAGAAGAGTAAGACTTCCTGCATAAAATATTATCAATGACTCTTTAATGCTATAAATGTAATTAATATTTGCTGCACTTTTACGTATATTGTCGCGCTATAATAACTCCAGTTTTAAGTTTTTTTTTTCAAAGGCCTATTACGCAAGTTGTCGACCATCACGGACGGCCAAGCAAAGAAGGAGGGATGGGAATGTGTTGGAGGGATGCTGGGAAGGGGGCCGCCGCCGGAGAGGGAGAGAGTGGGGAAGACAGTAATTATGGACGGATGTTACCTGTTACGCAACCATCATAATTCAAGCTGTTCAAGGTTCTGTGTTGTGAGGAACAGTATTGGGTAGTTAAAACGTTTTGGACGTAAAGAACTAATAAATGGATACTTCGAGTACTAAACGGCAATGAAACAAAATAAAAAAAAAATGCGATAAATATTTCTCCTTATCGAATATATCAACAAACGACTTTTTCATATACGATAAAGGTTCAGATATCAATGGGAAGAACAAGCAAACGCTGAAATGGGAACAGGGAATATAATTAGAGGGAGTTTTCAAAAGAAGAACATCTCTAGTGGAAGGGAGATTTGTTCGAGGTTAGGTTTCACAGCAATATTTGTTGAACAGCTTGATTAGTTGAAAATCATAAAGAATGAGAAGCCAAAATAAGAATGAAGAAACCATTTGCAAGCATCAATGAGCATTAGAGGACAGTCTCATTTAGAGCGTCATCGTATTCGGTGGATGACACTGTGTATGGCATTGAAGGTCGTCTTTTGATGGCGATGAATTCCGGGTTACTAGGTCACGCTGTCCATTGGAACGAATTTGGTGCGTTATTGCCAGCCATCATTTCACTCATTCACTCTTTTCATATAAGAACCAAGATATTTCGAACCATTCCCTTCACGCATATATTTACTTTTTTCCTTTGCAATATTTAAAAGAGGGTCCCGTGAACATGAACCCTCGCCAAGCGAAATGATGAATCATACTCGTGCAGGAACTGGATAGCTTTTCGACCTCTATGGGGTTCAATTCTCAGAATTTCTCGCGAGGGCTGCTGGAGTTCGAGAGAGCGGGACCGCTACGGGAGACCGCAAAAGTACAATAAGACATGCCGTTCGAGATTTTGGGGGAAGCAAAGTATACCACAGTATAGTAAGAAAGCGTATGAAAATGCAGCACTAGATCGTAACGTCCCTGCAGATTGCTTTTTTCTCGTGATAATCAAGCATTGTTTCTACCGTTGTTTCTTGTTGTTCTTAACTCTCGGAACTAGTACGATGTTTCGTGTCGCCCGCGCATCCGAGTATTTCTCCGGCGGATGAGAATTCCTCAATACAAGAAACAGGAAAGGCAAGTATAAGAGGAGAGGAGGGGACAATGAACTTGAAATCTCGGCAGCAATGAGTTTTCCTTTGAGCATGATGTGGATTACATATAGCTGCACTAACGCTGTTTCGCAAAGCTTCTTGATGCGCTATGACTGTTTTCGTTCATTCGGGGCATGCCTCCACCACAGCAGGGGTTTTCGTTATGCTTTCTCACTGTGTCCATATTATCTCGATATCATCTTTCACGATAAACTGATGTTTCCCTGGTGACACATGTCCGCCGTTGTCTCTCAGCGTTTCTCATTCCAACACACTACATCACGCAGTTCCTCGTGTTTTCTGACTTAATCGAGAACTTTTTTTAGCTTGCGACCGCAGAATTCGCGCTCCCTACATCCTTCACAGAGATGATGAAAACCACCGTGGCAGCAGCGGAGTCCTCGCGGGCGAAGGATTGATTACAGCTAATCCCCGCAGGGACGAGGAACTTTTTGATCGCGGGTGCCCGCGATCCTAAATTCATGATTTATCTTAATGTGGGAGCCCCGCGGAGGGGATGACCGTGAACTCCGAACATTAGTTCAAAGCACACAAAAAGATATATGCGAAATTCGACTTACGAGAGCAAGGTTTTTTTACTTTGCTTCGGAAGAAACATTAAGGGAAAGGTCTCACTTTTCTTTAGTGAATGGAATGTTCTTTGGCGAATGTGATTTATCACCAACATTACATTAGAAAACCATTCACTCTCCTTTCACATGGGCATTGAACAGAAGCAAATATATAAGGCCGTGGAAAGGTAAGCAAAATATTTGCTCAAATAAGTGGCCAACAGCATGTCGTATCTTCAGAATTGAAATAGTTCTTTGGTGAACTCACAACAGATTTGCACATAACACACAAATATATATATATATATATATATATATATTCTCCGGCGCCCACAAAAACTGCGGCGAAAGTACATTATAAGAGGTTGGCGCCTGCGGCGCTCACCACAGTAGCAACCGGGATAAGTGCTGGCGGATCGCGCCTCCGTCGCTCGTCAAAACAGCAGCCAAAATATATGCTTTCGAGTCGCGATTTCCGCGCTCGCCAAAACAGCGGCGAAAGCGCATTATAACAGATCCCCGCCCTCGGCGCCTGCAAAGAGACAAGGCTAAGTAATGCACAACAGACTCGCGCTTTCGGCGCTCGCGAAAACAGCAGAGAAAACAAATTATGACACACATCGCCCGCCAAAAATACGGCGAAAGTACATAGCAGACTGGCGCCTGCGGCACATTGCTAAACACCGACTAAGAAACATTACAAAAGACTGGCGCCTTCGGCGTTCCCAAACACAGAAGGTTAATTAATGCACAACAAACTCCTGCATTCGTCGCTCCCCAAAAATGCTGCGAAAATACGTCACAACAGGCTGGCGCCCACAGCATTCACCAAAACAGCAGCGAAAGTACACTTAATGAAGCTGGCGTCCGCGACGCACGCCAAGACACCAGCGAAAGTACATTACAAGAGATCGGCACCCGCGGCGCTCGTCATGACAACAGCAGAAAGAAGCGCTTGCGGGCCGCGTCTTCGGTGCTCTCCAAAACGGTCAAGAAAACACGCCATGACAAGCTGGCGCCTCCGGCGCTCACCAATACAGCAGAGAGTATTCATCATAAAAAGCTGGCGTTTTCAGGGCTCGCCAAAACAGCCGCGAAAACCCATCATAACCGGCTGGTCCCTTGGCGCTCGAGAAAACGCCAGCCAAAGAACTTTATGAAAGACGGGCGGCCGCAGCGCACGCTAAGACAGCAGCCGAAGTATGTGCTGGCGAGCCGTGCCCTAGACGTTCGTCAAAACAGCAGCGAAAGTGCATCACAAGAGACTGGCGCCCGCGGCGCTCGCTGGAACAGCTGCTGGAAGACATCATCTGAAAATGGCGCCTTTGGCGCTCGGTGAAACCGCGGCTAAAATACATAATGAAAGGGTGGCGCTCGCAATGCTTGGCAAAGCAACGGCGAAAATGTATCATAAGAGATCTGTCTGCCTGGAAACTGTTCGTCTGTCTGGACACCTGCCTGCCTATCTGTTTCTCTGCCTCCGTCATTCCTTTGTCCGCCTGTCTGTCATTATAACCCTTTGTATGTCCGTCTGTGTGTCCCTACATCCGTCTATCTGCCTGTCCGTCTGTCTGCCTGCTTGCCTGCGTGTGTCTCTGTCTCTCTGTTCGCCGTTCCCTCTGTTTGTACGCCTGTCTGTCACTTTCTCTGTCTGTTTGTCTGTCCGTCCCACTGTCCTCCTGTTTCTCTATCCGTCAGTCAGTCTGTTTGTCCATCTGTTTATCCGTATGTCTGCCTGTCCATCAGTCTATCTTCCCTTCTGTCTGCCAATCCGTCAGTTAGTCTGTCCATATGCTTGACTGCCTGTCTGTCTGTTCATCTGCATATCTGTCTATCTATCTATCGGCCCGTGCGTCTGTCCGCCTGTCTGTCTGTCTGTCTATCTGTCCGTTTGCCACTCTGTCTGCCCCCTTCTCTGTCTGTCTGTCTCTCTGTCCAACCACCTGCTCGTCTGTCTGAGCGCCTGACTGTCTCTCTATGTGTCTGCCTTTCCCTGTCTCTTTGTACGTTTTCCTTTCTGTCTATTTCTCTGTCCGTCAGTCAATCCTCCCTTCCATCTGCCTGCCAATCAATCTGTCCGCCCGTCTCTCTGTCTGCCTCTCTGTCTCTCCGTAACTCTGTCTCTGTCTGTCTCTCCTCGTCTGTCCGTCCATCTGTGCGTCTGCCTGCTCTTCGTTGGTCTACCTCACTGTCTGTCTGTCTCTCTGCCTGTCTCTTACTCTGTCTATCGCCTTGTCTCGCAGTCTGTATCCACTTCCGTCTCTATATCCTTCAATCTCTCCGTCTCTCTCCCTACAGACGGACAGACGGAGAGACGGGGAGATAGACAAACCCAGAGGCAGAGGAACAGACGGACAGGCGCACAGGCTTAGGGACTGGGAGACGGACCGAGAGACGGGGTTACAGCCAGACAACGAGGCACAGATGCAGACAGAGAGAATAGGCGGAGAGACGGACGGGCAGACGGGTAAACAATCAGACAGACGGACAAACAGACAAGCAGACAGACGGAAAGGCAGGCAGAGAGGTACACAGGCAGATTGACAGAGGCAAGCAGAGAGCATACAGACAGGCAGATGGGCAAGGAAACAATTAGGCGTGCAGAGGGGATGGAAAGCACGCGGGCAGACAGGTAGGCGGAAAGACAGAGACACAGACAGAAAAGCAGACGTATAGACAGGGAGAGATAGGCATACAGACACGCAGATGGGTAGGCAAGAATTTGGAAAGGCAGATTGGAAGACGGCCAGACAGGCAGACAAGCATACAGCCGCGTAGGCAGGTAAACAGGTAGGCAGGCAGGCAAGCGGAGAGGCGGAGGGCACAGATAGACAGAGAGACAGGTAGACAATGGAGAACAGGCGGGCAGACAAACGGACAGACAGGAAGGCGGGCTGAAGAGCAGAGAGGGTAGACATGTAGACAGACAAGCGGGCAGAAAGGAAACCAGCAGGCGGACAGAAAAGCGGGCAGGCAGGCTGACGAATAGAAAAGAGAGAGTCTGACAAAAAGAGAGACAGGCAAACAGACAGGCAGACAGATAGACGGAGATAGATAGACAGATATGCAGACGGGTAGACAAACAGATAGGCAGACAGACGGACAGGGTTACAACCGCGCGGGCAAGAGATAAGCAGACGGGCATGGACAGATGGACTGGCAAAGACAGGCAGAGAGACAGACAGACAGACATGCAGACAGGCAGACAAGCAGACGAGCGGAGTGGCAGGGACAGATGGAGTGACAGAAGGGCAGACACAGGCGGACAAGCAAACAGGCAGATAATCAGCCGGGCAGATAGGCAGACAATCCGACACGCACTTAGAAATGCATACAGCAGGCAGACGCGCGGGCAGATAAAAAGTCACACTGGCTGACAGACGGACAAAGATACCCAAAGGGACAGGCAGGCGGACCAAGAGACAATCAAAAAGGCAGGCAGCGAGGCAGGCAGGCAGTTAGCCTAAGAGAACAGCATGCAGGCACAGAAGCGGACAGACAGACAGGTAGAAGGACAGGCGGACAGAAAGAAATACTGGTATACAGGCACAGGCAGGGAGGCAGATATAGAGACAACAGGCAGATTGACACGCAGAGGCATAGACAGACGGACGTACAAGCAGACAGAAGTGCAGGGAGACAGGTGTACAAGGAGACAGGCAAACAGGCAGACAGGCAGACAGACAAGCATTCTAGTAGGTGGGCGGACAGGTATGCAAGCTGGCAAGCAGGCAAACAGTCGGACTGGCAGACAGACGTGCAGGCAGGCAGAAAGACAAACAGACGCAGACGTGCGGACAGACGGACGTTCAGACAAACAGACAGACAGGCAGGCAGGCGCACTGACAGATAAACAGACAGGCAGACGGGCAGACATGGGATACAGACATAACAGACAGACAGGTGCCCAGAATGACATAGACAGGAAGGCAGACAGGCAGACAAGCGGACGGCCCGACAGACGGGCCGACAGGCGGGTAGGCAGAGAGCTGGACGAATAGGCGGGCAGGCATACAGGCAGTCACTCAGACAGACAGGCTGATGTGCAAACAGCAAATAGCAGACAGAGAGATAGGTAGACAGAGGGACAGGCAGACAGACAGACAGACACACAGACGTGCAGAGAGACAAAGAGACGGACAGACAGGCGGGCATAACAGGAAGAGAAACGGGCGGATAAACAGGTAGGCGGTCCGGCAGATGTACAGACATGCAGACGGGCAGGCAGAGAAACAAGAGGACAGGCAGGCAGACAGGCAGACAGGATGACAAACAGGCGAACGGGCAGAGAGAAAGACAGGTAGGCAGGCAGGCAAAGAATCGGACAAACGGACAGGCAGACAGGATGTCAGATGAGCAAGTAGGCGGGGAGGCTGACAGAGAGAGAGAGGGGCAGAAAGGTAGACCGGCGGTCTGGCAGATAAAAAATCAAATTGCCTGAGACAGACATGCAGGGAGACACATGGACAAAGAGGCAGAGGGACAGACAGGCAGGCAGACAGGCAGCTAGGTCGTCAGGCAAAGGGACAAACAGACCGACAGGCAGACAAGCAGACAGACAGGCAGGTAGATAGGCAGAGGGGCAAACAGAGAGACAGACAGGCGTGCAGGCAATCAGACAGGCAGGCAGCTGGACAGACAGGCAGACGGCAGACATGAGGATGGGCAGGAGGGCAGATGGACCGGCAAGCAGGCAGGCGAGCAGAGAGACAGGCAGAGAGGCTTTGACAGGCGGACAGGCTAACGGACAGAGGACAGGCAGACGGACAGACAGACATCCAGGCAGGTAAGTGGACAGGCAAACAGGTTTGCAGGCAGGCAAACAGGCAGATAGGCAGACGGACTGACAGGAAGACAGGCAGAGAGACAGACAGACAAATAGACAGGCATACATGCAGAAAAGTGGACAGGAAAGCAAGCAGACAGACAGGTGTGCAGAGGGACATCCAGACAGGCAGACAAGCGGACAGACAGGCAGACAAGCAGACGGACAGGCAGACAGGCAGACAGGAGGGCAGGCAGACAGGCAAAGCGACGGACAGACAGAGAGGCAGAGGGACAGGCGAACAAATAGACAGGCATGCATGAAGATAAGTAGACAGGAAAACAAGCAGACAGGCAGGCATGCAGAGAAACATCCAGGCAAGCGGACAAGCAGACAGACAGGTAGACAGGCAGACAGCAAGACAGGCGGACAGACAGACGGTCACATTTGCAGGCAGACGCCAAGATAGACAGACAAGCAGACAACAGACGGGCAGGCGTGCAGGAGGGCAGACAAACAGTTAGGCTAACAGGCAGACAGGCGGGTAGATAGGCAGACGGACAGGGGGGCAGACAGAGGGGCAGGCAGGCAGGGAAGAAGGACAGACAAACGAGAGGGCAGGCAGGCAGGCAGACAGGCAGGCAGGCAGGAAGACCAACAGGCAGACACATAAGCAGACAGGCAGACACGCAGACAGACTACAGAGAAACAGACGCAGAGGAAAGACAGAAAGACCTACGGACAAGCGGACGTACGGATAAACAGACGTATAGAGAGAAAGACATACAGGCAGACAGACGGACAAACAGACAAGTAGGCAGGCAGACATGCAGATAGAAAGGTAGAGACGCAGGCACACGGTCACAGAGACACGCAGACACACAAACACACAGACATGCAGACACACGGACACACAGACACGCAGACACACAGACACATCGACACACACAGACACCTGGAAGCACAGACACACAGACGCATACACACATGCACACACATATACGCGCGGACGCGGACGCACAAACACACGCGCGCATACAGACCACACACGCACGCCACTTATACACCGCTCACACGCAGACGCAAGCACATACACGCGCACACACACGCGCACGCAAACTCGGACACACACGCACACACGCACGTCCATACCACGCACACACCATTCACACGCACATACGTACGCATACGCACCGCACGGACGCACACAGACGTACGCGCACACATGCGCGTACGCATACACGCACACACACCACACACACACCACTTGCACACTACTCACGCAGTACCTACACATCGCTCACACACCACCCACACAGCACTCACTCACGTACTTACCCAAACAGCAATGGGAAAAGGTACAGCTCATATATAGAGGTTGTCATGTGACAATTGATGTTGAAAAACGATCAATGTTCCATGCAGTCCCGTGGTCATATCACTGCGTCGTCTCGTTATAACGCCGCCATTGTACATCGCAATGTTTTCCATATGATCACGCGTTTTGCGCTACCATTTCAGATGTGCTTTAAGATCTTTGAGCATTCCTATCCTTTGCCATAATCCTTTTGTAAGCCTGCATGGGTGTATCGTTCTTTTTAAACGGAAATGACGAAAAGGTTAACTCCGCATGACATTTTCACAATTCCGGATGGAAGTCACTCGTGGTCGTCGCATGACTAGCGTCATAAGAATAACCAGACTGGTCAACATCTAAAAAGATTATATCTTTGCACTAGAGGAAAATGTCAGTAATGGCGAGAGATCTGAAAGTTTGAACGCTCGTTTTTGATCAAAACTATATGGGCTTGTTAATGCGAGGCCATCAACACCAGAAGGGATGGGAGCATCATTGTGCGCTTCTGTCATCGGTGAGGGCGATATGTCACTGCTTTGCTCATTGTGAACGCGTATTTCCTAAATTGCTGTTGTTTATTTTAATTGTAGCGGTGTGATTGTTGTTTGAAATGTTTTGTGTTACTTTGGATAGCGTAATGTCGGTAGTGTATAATCTAGGATCATGGAATATCCTCACGCGTTATGGCATAACAATGCCTTGAAACAGACGGAAATGTTTTCCTACTAAAGGCGGCTTTAATCAACGGATGTGATGCATACTTCCTGTGATTGGGTATTAAAACCTGAGGTTTGCCCTCTTCCTCTGGACGAAAATGTTAGGGATCTTGCAACTTCTCCGCATATGGCCTTTGTGGATGGGTAGTGAATGATCAAGCCACGGCGCGTTCCTGCGATCGGGTAACGGCAGTGGGAAATCCGCAGCCCAGCAAGGCTACAGATCCCCAAACTCTCGTGGCCACAAAGCCACACGGATTTCCCGCTCACGGCTGCATCACAGATACTCTTATTTGTGGTTCAGCCACGAAACCACTCCGTGGCTGGAACATAGATCGCCTTATTCTATTAGTACTACCTTGGTAATCCATTCAAATCTTTTTTTTCAGATGATACATTTCGTTTTCTTTGTTCAGTTATCAGTATCTGCACATGAAAACTTTGTGTTCCCGGATCTTTGAGCAAAACTTTTACTCTTCAAGCTACCAACCAGTCAGACGCTCGCACATAGATAAGGCGCCCTTATAATGGCCTTGCACGGACAAAGCCGCAAAAAGCGAATTCGTTTGGGCAGAATACATAGGTATAGAAGTAAGCGGGCATGGTCCAGGATCGCTGCTTTTGATGCTACAGTGGGTAAGCACTTTTGTGGTACAGGCAGATGCATCAGCAATTGTATATGTGTGAAGGCGTTCACCGCGTATATGATGAATGAGTTATTTTATCGTTTTCCAGTAGAGCGAATTGTTGGATAGACGGACGATTTGAGCGTTTACGATTGCATCGTGCACTACTTGATGGACAAGAAGCAATGGTTCTTCAGGAAACGCTTTCTAGTGCCCTGCCGTAACTTCCGCAAGGTGGGTCGCTTTCATATCTTCGATATTCTTGAGCAATGGAAGAGAGGTGAGGATGTGAGGAGACAAGGCTGAGGGAGAGGGCGTTGTAACAACACATGAAGAATGCACGGCCACTTTCTAAATGCCAATGTTCCCAGCGGCACCTTATCAATTGTAGAGAAATGGGCAGGAAAGAAGGGGTGGGCGTAGTCGCGATTCAGCCGTGAATGAGACAGACATACGATTGGCACAACTGATCCGATGTATTAGTATGTTGCCCGTAGCTGTGTCGCTTGCCACTGGAAACATCCGTGGAAGCAAGGCGACAGAGTAGAAGTTGGTACGAATTTGGAGATGGGGTACTGTAAATTGGAATGCCGCATTTGCTGTTGTCAGTTGATAGAATCAATGATTGGGCAATGTGGGTTTTATTGCAAATGCGAAAAAGAATGCCGGTATAGCAGGAGAATAGCATATGAAAGTCTCTCGAAGGGTTACAGGAGCTTGGCTGTGGACCTTTAAACTTATTCTGCATTGTCAGTTAATATTTTGCATAACAATGGCCCGGTTCTCCTAGTGGCGCCGCATCGGAGCTGAGATCGTCGACTGGCAAAGTTTCTATGATGATGCCTCGTTGAATGTTGCACTCGTGCGCGAGAATGTCAACATTGCACCTATGAAGAGTGATCTGCATGCTCTACATGGTTCATGTTGACAAGGTATTGTTTGAATAGGCAATACATTTACTGATATCACCGATGTAGAACGAAGAATAATCGCAACATCCAATTGTTGTCTTCGTTTGAAGAGGTATGGGGTACGAGAAAAAGATACTATGACAACCGTATTTGTTAATGAACTTGAAAGAGTGCGTGAAGAACAGCGAAATTCTGATTTCATTCAATGGCAAATGAGAAGAATTCGTTATCGTTTCGCAGAAAAGCGATAAAGAAGTGTCACAGTATGACATCTGACGGTATGATACCTGTACGCCTCGATAATGGTTATATTCGGAAACAGACGCGAGAAACTTACGGCGGTTTGGGAGAGTACTGGTGTCACCCGCAGCATTAATGACGACTCTGCCTGCAAGTGGTGGGCAACGATGAAGTCGGCGTTGTGTTGCGTAGGAAGACACTAGCAGCCTTGGAGTACAAAAGTCATATCCGGCTCTAATGGGCCTGCAGACTGTATCAGCTGGCTGTTGACACGAATCTCGAAGCGCAGCTGCTATAGTTTGTTCTTTCAAATGCTAGCACGCCCTCATAGAACTTCGAGTTTTTAAATACGCAAGTAGCAGTAATAGAACGTTGAATGTCAAATTACCATGCAGAAAAATTGGCAACGAGGTTGCCACGGGATATATTCTCAGTATGCGATACGAATAGAAGATTCTGCCAATCTATATGGCTTCAACGTGGCAGATTTGGGGCTGCTTTTGCTGTGCGCTGAAGGCGTGTCGATTCGATTAGAACATTTTGAGCCGAAATGCGAACTTACCATGGATAACTGATTGACCCCACTACAGGTGTTCTATCCAACAATCTCTCGTAGACTGCAATACACTAAAGAGGTTATCATTTTAACTGCTCCAAAATGTTCACTGATGTAACATGCACAAGGTTTGTTAACAAAATCCATACGCTTAGAGAGATTTTGTTAATAAAATCCATACGCTAAGAGAGATATCAGATATTGAAGATTGACTGCCTTGCTTAAATCAATTCTAGCTTCCAGCCCGATAGTAAAAGAAAAAGCTTCACGTCCTACAGTGATTCTGCTGACCCAGAGATGTTGAAGCATCTGTTCATGCGTAACTTTATTCGAAATGCTAAGAGAGCTTTTACGGAAGATTGTAAGGAATGCTCATCGCGAAAGCGGAATGATTAAGATTCTCAGGTGTTTGCTGTCTGCGTTAACAAATTTTTATTCGGTCTTCCTTACATTTGAACTCTTTTGTTAGTGATACATTTACTGGCAAACTGCGAAAGGTGTTCTTTGAATAAAATGTTAATGTAAATTCCAGAAATATTTCGCTTCCATCGGAGAGTATGGTGGTATGATCGGGATTTCATGACAATTAGCAGAAACAGTAATGAAGTGTGTGAGAACAAATTGAATTTCAGATGCAAAAATGTCGGTGCATAAGATCGAATGTTGTGACTCTTCTTCATTCAACACCTGCGAGACCGATTTGGCAATTTCTTGCTTATTCGAACAAAAGCTTGCTAATATGAACCACATACAGCATGTAGATCCACTCTGCATAGATGTGGTGTTGACATTCTCGTGCACGAGCGCAACATTCAATAACGAGGCCATCAACAAAGAAACGTTGCCAGTCGACAATCTCAGCTATGATTTGAGCGTTCAACAGCAAATGGCTAAAATTATGTGGTTTATAATTTGTCGTCGTCCGTTACCTTCATTTTCTGCTTGTTTCACTTCCCATGAATCATCTTCGATAATATACATTGGTGGAATCTTCCTGCATCTCATCTCGCAGTGTTGCTGTTTTCATAGACTCATCACAGAGTCAGTGAGTCGTAGAGTTATAATGTTGAAAGTTTTCGGCACTGAAAGTTCCTCAACACATTCTGTAGTCTACAATACTTTGTCGAATGATTGTGAGAACGTGCATCACAATGCGCACTGAAAAATTCATTAGATTCTTCACCTAAAACTTTTGTTGGTTTATATGAAGCAAAGCAATGCACTATACGAGAGAATGAAGGGGAAAGTACATCATAAGCGGAGCATTCTGGAGGGTAGAGAGGAGGTGGCAAATGGCAAAGTGATGATGCATTTGCACGCACATGGATGATGGGATAAGATGTCACGTTGTCACTAAGGATTTTACTACCATTCCCATCATGCGTTAAGTTGGTAAGTTGTAGTACAACTTGTATGCCTCCGGGAATATTCTTAAGCATTCTTTTAACAGTGTTTCGATGTGCCTTATCAATCTTTCCAAATTCCAACTCTATGCTAATGCGAAGTTCGGACAGATTCTACATACGACGAATCCACAAGACTTGAGATTAATCAATTTTATTCTCATTTTGTATTACTGTAAATGTTTGTCATCCCTAACGGTCTGCTCCAAATTCCATCAGTTGCTTGCAGACTTGTTGAATGTCCTATTTCTTCATAGTGTTGCCATTTCCTAGATTACAATGCTCAATTTAGAAAAATGTTTCTAAATTTTATTTCCTCAATTTTCTATTGGGTATTTGTTGGTTTTGGCAGCCTTTTCCAGCACACACACGCCAATACGAAAAATATGTACTTCGAGGGCATAAATTTTTGAATTCCAAAATTCTTAACGATCACTGAAACAAAAATTGGTTTTTTCTCTAATTTTCTACCGATCCGCTAAAAAAAAATCGATATTCGTGATCGATATTCTTAAAGCTTCGAATTCCACACCAAGATCTACCTTTGTTTTTAGGAGCAGTTGCTTCCGCTTCGCTCCGATTGGCGTTTTCCCGAATCTGGTGCCGTTGTGTACGGTAATGTGGAGATTCGTCGTTCGGTGGCGTTCTTTTGGACGAGAGCGAGCACTCGTTTTTGTGCGATCACCGATCAAGGTTTCCTACTCGTTTATGGTGAAACCGAAAAAGGTTTTTTATAACCAATTCATTTGTTAGTTTTTCGATTGGATGCAAATATATTGGATGACATTATTCTCAAAGTGGATTTTACGAATGCAAATTATTACTGCATGAAGAATATATTCATTGTACATTAGGGCATTTAGGATGTTTTTTTTTACTTCGATTTCTCGCATAATTGCTTTTCATGCTTATCGAACATACCGTCGCAATCGAATTGGTGCTCTTTCACCGTCATGAGTGGGAATTAAAGTGATTGTGTTATTATCTTATCGAAGAAATCCCCATCTTGCCACTCTTTCTTTCCCCCTTTCCTCCTTCCCCAGAGTGTCAATATCTTCAAGTTGAGAGTATTGATTGTTATAGGACTAGCGATCGATTTGAAGGATTTACTTGCCGTCTATTCGAATATCGCCGAAAAAAAGGTCAACGGAACCGTAACGGTTTGTTTGTTTTGTGAAATTATGATCATTTTATTGTTTTATTCATTTGAATAATAGAGATCTCAAATTGTATATGCAAACTAATTTTTCATCAATGCATAATTCTTAGAGCTAATGGAGATTTTAATCTGCACGTATCAAATAGCTTGACATTAAAAAATTGTTTTTAATTCATTTACAATTGACTATTGAAAATGACTAAAATTTCCTTAATGCGCTAAAGTTTTTTCAAGTGGTAGTAACTTGATAAAGACTGTATCATTTTTATTTTTGTAGTGTTTGATATTCGGCTTCTTGAGGGCATCAAAATTTCAGTCACGATGTTTAATTACACTTCGACACAAATGTGGTGATTCGATCGTAATGTGTATTCGAGGCAAGAACGAAATCGCAAAATGGAGATGCGCTATTTGTAGCATTATTCAGTTCAACGATCAGGTGTTCTTTTTCTCTCTTTAATTCAGAAGCACCGAAAACTACTCGAGCTGAAGCTTCAGCAATGCGAATTCAGCAGGTGATGTCAACATATTAGATTGTGATAGGTGCGGTAGATGGAGCTAATACTTGGAAAAGTCCCGTTTAGGGCTATGCAATAATCTTCTGCCTTATTCAAAACTTGATTAATTCTGTTTCAGAACACAGAAGCAGATGTTAGCAGACGAGGAGAGCAATGTACATTTCATAAACGATCCGACGAGACAAACATTGCCGTATCTACGCTAGTTGATCCTGGCGATGTGGATTACTGGAGTGAGCTTTTATTCTATGTTGTGTTCAGTTTCAAAATATGAAACGGAAATCTGTGGATGAATGAGTTGAGGTGAAGGTCTTCTGGAATAAGTCATTCTTCGAAACGGATTGCGGTAGACCATAGCTCAGTAGAAGGCAATGTATTTGAAATGAATGAAGTGGCCAACATTTTGCATTGATATCTCTTAAAATACTGTCTTTAATAGAAACAACTGGAAGAAAAGATGCCTCTGGCATTATATTCACCACTGTAAGCACCTCTGAGGTGGTAACGCTACAGACGTAACCAGAAGAGCTGTTTAGTAGAAGAGATCAGTATCCTTAGCTGACATTCGATAGATGGATTGAGCCCAGCTTCCACATAAATGTGAACTATACTGGCTGCGATTCAATCGTGGTCATTGTACATCGGTCTAAGCCTGAACTTTTTTGAATCATAAGTTCGCAAAATGTCTTAGATAACTGCATTTGTAGATAATCCGGCCGCAGGCAAGCAGATGACTTCACCAAAAATTTATCGTGCACTATCGCAACACGCATTGATGCACCGTTTGATAAACAGCTCCTCACGTGCGACATTAGCAGCGAGCACATCGCTTGAGTTGAGTGCTACAAACAGAACCACTCTGGGGCTTACTACACCTGATGGGAGCCGTCTTAACACTGATCATATTGGCGGAAGGATGGTTAGAACGTTGTCTCGAAAATACTCTTTGCGCACTTCGATTATTCCGAACTTCATTACTGGCTCGATTCGAAAGTATAGGTGTGTTCATATACGGTTACATATTAACTAACCACCCGTAGCTCTATGACTCTCATTAAATAAACTCAACATGCTTATATATCTTGGAGGGAATTCGCTGAGATGGGGTATTTGACGGGGAAGAAAATATCCACAATAACTTTGGCTGACCCTCATTCTACTGAATCATTCGACATTACGTTAACCATCAGTTGTAATAAACTACTGACTGAGCTCCTACTGCACGGAACGATGTTATAGCAACGGCCGATTCTTTCATGCATAGCTCACAGTGATGGATATATGCCACTACTCGAATGAAGGGGTATTTATCTTCCGAAGCTTTACGGGGAAGGTGGCATCTATCGAGATAGAGGTCGTTATACCAAAGACTGTAACAGTTTACAGAATATTTGCATATTTTATGGTAGAAGGAGCGGGTAGTGCTTCCAAAGTTTCTGAGTGGATCAGCTAAAAGAGGGGGAGGGGTGGGCAGTGGAAAGGGGGTATATTCAGAGGAATAGATACGAGGTTGTATGTAGTGGTGGTCCTTGATGTTGCAGCACATGTTGCAGGAGGTCAACGACGTCTTTGCTACAAGATGCAATACATTCAACACCGTCGAGCGATGAATACAACGACACATGCGGCGACACATCGGGAGCTCCTTCACCAGTTTTCTCGATGGATTCTGGAGTTGCATCTCGTGTTGATTCACCTGCCCTCACCCATGGACAGGTATTTCTTACCTTCAAGGGACTATCATGGGGGGAGAGAGAGGCAGGTGTTTCGTACATATCGATTGATTAGAGTCATTTATTGCATAATGCGGAGTAGGCTGATATACTGACGAAAAGGAACGCTTAAGTAGAGTAGAAGATAACAAGAGTGTAGTCTCCGAGTCAATGTTGCTGATGATACAGGAAGACATGGATGTTGATCGATTAGAATGATACCTGAGTGACTATCTCAGGGTGAAGTTATATGAGGCAAAATTTCTGTATTGCATTCATTGAGTCAGTTTGCTGTTTGATGGTGTTTAATTGTTTTATTCTGAGATTTGATGAGTAGACATCGAAGAATTTAGTTTCAAACAGAGAATTCAGCATTTAATATCTGTCTCTTATCAACATTGCCTTCGTAGTTTAATTTTCAGGACGAAGAGCAAAGTAATAACGAGCAACGTGAATGTCTTCAGCTGAATCGTATGGCATTTGAGCTAAAAGAAGCAAGTGGATGTTCGGCGAAAAATCATCAATCAGCTCAAGAAACACATCTTCCGGAATATATGAAGCGCCCTGCTGTCGTTCTTCCGCCTCTATGTGTTGATAATCTGAATGTGGAAGGAATCTTCGCGGAGGTACTCTGTTACTTGAAAGACTCTCATTGGCGACGAATGGTGTAGTCGTTCGTGCTACTATTATTTTCTCCATCTTTTTCATAAAGCGAGCGATTTTTGCTGAGTTTTCATTGTAAGCGTAAAGGAAATTGCAGTTGCATCGGTGGTTATTCCTTTTAGAATTTGGCGGAAGTTAGGGTTACTAGAAATATTTTGCGACACATATCGTATTTAGTGCAAATAGCACTTAACTCGAATATTGAGTTGCGGGATGTTCTGAGTCGCTCGTGCTTGGAAGTACAACTAATTGCTCAAGATAGTGGTTGACATTTGTAACAATCAATATACAGGTACGAGAGTTGATGGTTGATTTATGGGTGACTTAAGTTAGCTGCAATCTAACTGTTTTGAGCTCATCGGTTACACAGTGAAGGGAATGAGCGCTGATGGCATAATAGAATAAAGAAATATCTTGAAGGATTTGCTCCTCTTATTTCATTCCCTCTTTCTTGCGGTCTCTATTTCTCTCTTAATGCTCACTTCGCTTTTTAGGTTGAATTCTTTTCGCTAATTTAACCGCAAGAAGATGCTCTCCTGTTTGTATTTTGGTGATGATCGTCTTGACTTGCTTTTTGGTCCCTTCAGAGGATAAAGAGCGCATTAGACTCGCCAGTTGACAGAGAGTCTTTCTAGCACCAAATTTTTGTGGGATAATCTCAAACCTCCCCTCTCTTAGGAGGCTTCAAAGCCATTCATGAAAAAAAATAAACTTATCTCGCCCGAGGTTCGAGTAGAGATTTTTTGGCGGATTGTCGTAACGGAAGGCTGAGATTTTTTGCGCACAAAGTCCGTGCAATCGAGGGATATTGCATGTGTCGGTAGGCGCTGTTCTTATCTTGCTCAGTTGTCATCGACGCACAATGAAATCCTGATGGACGTTATCGTTCTTATATCTGAAAACTTGCCTAATTCCCTCTTCTGGTGTGATCTCTTCGATTATTGCAAACAAATGCCATCTGATATTTTCACAGAAGCAATTTTATTGTTCTACTCTCTCGCATCACTAATGATTGCTAACTAAGCCAGCATTTTCGGTTGTGCCGAATGACCTGTTGAGGGCCATAGAAACCACTGCAACCCGTTGAGCCGCTGATTTCGCTATTCTGTCACTGTTTTGACTGTTTAGTACGATTATTTTAGACTGAATCGTTTGTGCAAGAAATCTTTCTTGAAATAGCTTATTAACATTAGTAGTACTTTGATTTATTGTTTATGAAAAATGATATCGCTGTTTTAAATGGACAATAAAATGCTTCTTATTCTCTAAATTAAAGTTTGATTGAGGTTTTTACGGAACATTCTTTCCTTTCATCTATGAGTAACGATCTGTTTTCATTACGTGAGCAACTTTCTTTGTCCGCTTATATTGTGCTTTACATTATTTGTGTTCCTCATCAGATGGGATTGAAAAATTGGACGGCGGAATGTTTTATTCCCCTCAAAAGTTGTGGCTTCTCATGGTAGGTTATTGAATGCGATAAAGCATTCTAAAGCAAGGTGTTGTTGATCGTGTAAAGCAATCAGATAAAACAGCAGTAATAGTGGAATATTATTTGGTCACATAAGAAGTCCAGTCACATATTAAACGACTATTGGAAAATATTTGCTCTCCTTGAATACTGTGTGCTTATCATTCGTTTGCAACATTCCTCGATGGAAAATTGATCTGCAGAATACATTAGCAGATGATCATAGGAGCGTAAGAGAGTGCTTGGTTGAATGCCTATAAGATTTAGCTGTCGTTTTCAAAGTTTTCATTAATTCTGCGTTGTCTCTAACTTCAAAGGGAATGCCTGCACTCAACAGATGTATTCTTTATATCCGGTCATTAGGTTTGATACAACCAATATTTTACAAAAAAAAAAAAATTGTCTCGCCTCATCTGCTGTGATGGCGTATTTCCACCCGAAGTAGCACTTCCCTGTACTATTTCCACAGATATTCCAGCGGAACGATTCTCATGCACAATAAGGCACTTTGTACCCGTTCCCTATTTCTTGAGAGTATCAGACATTTGCCGTAATGATTCTTCCTCTCGAACCAATTTTAGCTCTTTCTGCTACCCGATTGCGTTTTCATTGGTAGTGCTAGCTGCAGAGAGGTCAAAAGTACAGATCCTTTCTGCCGTTTGACTAATGTTGATGGAAAAGCGAGTATTTTAGTAAGCAACTGTAAATAGATGGTAAACTTCTGTGTTGTTGCATATCAAACACAAGTATGATGTTGCAGAACAAATCGCATTCAAAGAGCTAAATTTATTGTTTGTGGCCTTGCTGCATTATAATAGCAATGTAACATCGTATCGCATTGTATTGTCCGCACTTTTTCATGTAAAACTTTAATTCGTTTTCTCTTTTTTTGAAATTTCAATAGCTCTTTGAAATGTTATATTTTTTAGCTTTCAAATTATTGAAGCTTTCATTTATTGCATTTGTTTTTCAAACCCGAAAGGCCGCATCTACTAACCCGCTGAATCGTTGACTCAAAGCCGAAGTGTATCCACGCAATGAACACATCAACGTGCATTTGCAATCATAGAACGTTAGTCTGTTTTTCAGTGTATTCACGAATAGAGCTGTGATTTCGATATGGAAGGAAAAATTTTAAAAAAACAAAACAATGGTAGTACTCGAGAGCTAGGTGTCATACAAATGAATCGGTTAAAGCTTTCGGTCATTTAGCACAAGTTGGATCAAATAGGCGACGAGAAATTTAGAGAAAAAACTTCCACAGTTAGCCCTGGCTTTAGAGGTAGGAATTTTCTCCCCCTTCTCATCCTTTCCCACTTATCTAAGGCTTATGTGTACCTCCGTTAGTACCTCCACATTCTAGAAACAAAACGCTCATGACAATCTTTCTAGGTAAATATATAAACTCAGCTTTCGCCTTCATTGGGACTTCTACTTTCATTGGAAGATGTTTTCACGGTTGGAGAGTTCATCCTACGGCCATTACCATAACTCACAACTACGCTAGCTTTAGCCATCTTTGAACCATAATGTCCAGCCCAGAATTGCAGATCCTTGCCCGAATGTTCGAAAACAACAAAACGAATTCCCATTGGGTAATCGTTGAAGGTATGTTCCACATATTGCCATTCAGCATCTGAAATCTTAGAGTGATGTTTTTGAGCACACAAACGAGATCCCAATCTAATTCAACAGGAATAATTTTGATGTCTTCATAAACAAAAAGCTTAATATAATAGAATTTAAATTTGTCCTCCAATCAGTTTTAATAAGCCTCTCATCACAGCAACGAAAGTCAAAGGGAACGAGGAAACTTCTGAAACCTCATAAACGCCATCAAAAATCGCCCAATACTCTTCTGAAATTCTTGAAGGCTGCATTTTCATCCCCTTTTTAAAGAGAAAACTGTTGAGCATAGAGCAGCTTCTCTGTCATGACCGTCCGCTTTTACGCACTTTTATGCATGATTGCATTTATCAGTTCAGATAATATCTATGCACTTGTAAATATGTTTGGTAATTTAGTGTCGGAAGCCATCAAACGAGTTGAACAATTTAGCAATTATAATTTACGCCAACAATGTTCACGCCGCTGGTCATTTTGACTAAAAAACAGATGCACTGCTGTACACGTTTTGCACTGTAATAAATCACGGCAATGCTCGCATTAGCGAGTGGGATTGCAAACATGCAGAGATCGTGATATGCTCTTTCACTTGTTCAATAATGAAACGTCACTCATTAATCGTTTCACTAACTCATTCCGCCGAAAGTCATATTCATGATAAAAGCTTAGAGATGGAGGATCCCACACGAAGATTGGTGGAACGACACCCCTTATAACCATGCGCGATCAATCCGTGATGTTAATCGGCTATCTATCTTACTTTCAAACTGCAAAGGAAATAAATGAAACTTGCTTGACCACTGCTCCATATTTCGAACCCTTGTGATCGAGAAGTTAGTTGTGGCGTCACCTTCGGGTCTTTGCCTACGCACCATCACAGGCCTACCAAACCTATCTCTTCGCGTCATCACTGGTCTCTCGGTGCTGATACACGTTTCCTGCCCATCTGGCACCAACTCCACATCCAATACATATGTAGCCGCACAATCGGTTCGACATGTGAAATACTCGGAAACTGTGATCGGCGGACGATATGCATCCAAAAAGGCTGCCTAAAACACAAGCATGACTAAACCTGAAAAGACGGAAGCATAAGCTTGCCACCTTTCCTTCGACAACCCTCTGCTTAAATATAACGGATCTCCCATCTTTTTATAGATGGGTGATTTCCCTCTCGTCTCAATAAAAAAGAAAGGGAATGGCGCTCATATGCACTATTGTGCTTTGAAGGATTCTGCAGACGATATCTTCAACTACGAATTATAGAAGTAGTGGCTGACCCTA
Organism: Baylisascaris schroederi; assembly: GCA_006503575.1. Taxonomy (NCBI): domain Eukaryota; kingdom Metazoa; phylum Nematoda; class Chromadorea; order Rhabditida; family Ascarididae; genus Baylisascaris; species Baylisascaris schroederi. The sequence goes on along the minus strand of QEWY01000769.1, from coordinate 96,487 downwards.
CACATCTCAGCAACCAATTCGTTATCCAGTTATCAATGACAACATCGGCAACATGCTCGAATAGGCCAACTGAATTGCAAAATACCTTTGGCAACGATTTCAGTTTTTTAGATCTTAATTTTAGTTCATAAAAAGAGAGAAACAAGAGAAATGGACCAGAAGACATATTGAATGCAGTGATGAAACACTTCCGACGGCATCCAAGTGAATTTCTATTAATCGTATCACTATAAAAGAGCACAAAAAATTACATCTTTTACCATTCGTTTATCGTTGTTGCCATTGCTAAGATGGACAGAATGTGTCAAAACCACCATGAAGAGATGAAAAGGAGCATTTCATATATGTGCATACATACATTCGAATGAACCAACTTGCGTTATTACAACGTTTATTTTGCACATAACACTTACGCACTGATTTCTTATAACTGCTGGCATTGACTGGTTATAGCCTCAGGCACTGATCACTTATGGCCACTGGCACTGATCACTTATGGCCACTGGCACTGGTCTTTCATAGCCACTGAGCACTCGTACAATACATAAATACTTATGGGCAGACATCACGTCATTAAAACCCTCCTTACAAATGCAAATTGCA
>QEWY01000769.1:0-84751 GCA_006503575.1 Baylisascaris schroederi | reverse complement strand
CGCATTACGTGGTCACAACCAAAAAACTGTTATTCTAAACTAAAAGTACAAAAATCGAGAGATTTCTGCCACATTTTTAGATGCGAAAGGTGAACATTTTTAGATCCGCATTGCATTATTGCTAAAAGTTCGTCCATTATCTGCTCCTCTAATGCTTATCCTTCTAATTGCTCATAAAAGTAATAGTAAACTTTTAAATCGAGAACTAAGCTTCAACAGAACGATCCTGTTCCCCATTTTTTTTGTAATTGCTAAAGACGGAATTTCATAGAATGAAATGCGGTGCACACTTTGAAGTATCCTATGCTGCATTTTACCTATGCCTTTTTTATGGTCAAAATTTATCGTTAAAGGTATATTGCCTTGCTCGATTTCGTGCTTAATTTGTTTAAAGCAAAGCTGAAAGCTCAATATTCACCTTCTTTGGAAGTTCCTTTCATAGTTGTTGACATTCTTTTATGGCCATCACCAAAGTGCACAATTACGCTAGCTTTGGCCATTTTTGGGCCATAATGTCCAGCCCAGAATTGTAGATCTTTACCCGAATGCTGGAAAACAACATAACGGATCCCAGTTGGATAATCCTCGAAGGTGTGTTCTACGCGTTGCCATTCGGCATCTGAAGACAATTTTTAGTTTTTCGACTGATAATTCGACCAATGCAGGTAAGACTGGATTTTTACACAGTTAATATAAAAATGCTATCGCCGCAAGTTGTATGTTTGCGCTTGCTTGTAGAATTTTTCCCACAAACCTGTGTAAATTGCCGAAAATAGAACTCGGCAGGTACGATCTTCTATAGAAAAAAGTTCATCTTTTTAAAATCAAGCATCACAAACTGATAAGGTCTATTAGCCTATCAGCCAGTGATAAAAAAACGCATCTAAGGGGTGATTGTTGTTACCAATAACCCCAGTGGTTTTGTTTTTCATACATCCCGGATTCCTAAGAGTGCAATAACTTATGCAGATGTGATAGTGAGAATAAGGCATAAGGCATCAATAACTTAATAAAAATAAAGATGACATGATCGTGCAAGCAGATAATTTTTTTTACAGAGAGGAACTTTATATCGATAGGTCATGAACACAGATTAAAATCGAATCTTCAAGTTATTCTCCACAAACATAAGTAATGTTAAATTTCCGCCTGATATCTCCTATATTTCTCTCTGAAATACTAATTTTCACGGAATATCAACTCTAAGGCACGAATGGCCAATTCGATTCATTCAATCATTTCTATAGTCAATAGCTGCGTAATAATGAATAAAACTTGCTTGACCATTGTTCCATACGGCGAATATGCGTGATTGATTTATCGGTTGTTACATGGTGCTCTTCTGGTAAATCGTCTCCCCAATGATCTCTTGATACAATGTCATTGCTCATATGTTTTTCTTGCCCGTCTGTCAGCAATTCTACTTGTAGCACATAAACTGCTGCACAGTCTCGTCGACATGTGAAATATTCGGATACTGTGATCGGAGGACGATATCTATCCAAGAACGCTGCCTGAAATATACGCACAGATGAACTCCGTATAAATCCATCGCAAGTGACACTTCTACAAACCTCATAAATTATGAGGAAATGAGGCCATTTTACTAGCAATAAATGTGTGACTCTGAGAACTACGTGTTCCCTCTCGTCAAGACTCCAGAAACGAAAACAATATGCCTGAGTGGTATGAAGTGCTATAGGAGAAAATAAGCTCAATAATTAAAGAAAAGGAAGATGGGCAAAATGATTGGCTACAGGATGTACGGACGTTACTTCAAAGTAAAAATCTATGTAATATGCATATTACTTATATAAGACCTGAGAAACCTCTGAGGTACCGTTGTTAGTCTCATGTGCACTAATTGTACTCCAACAGAGAGGAACGAAAATATAGCTTCTCCAATACTTGAAGCAATCTGTGAAGATGAGGTCGATTTCATCTAGTTAATACGCACAATGAAAGAATTTCACCATCTTAACAAACAAATGATCCATTTATGAAAAGTTTGCAATGGAAAAGTGTCGATTTCTATGTGTCTTCAGCATTTCACAAGACCGCCAACAGAACACTACTCACATATCATCCTATACCCTCTAGAAACCGCTGAATCGAACTGAGGATTGCTAACGATCCTGCGAGGCAACACTGCTGACAAACTATGGTAGACATGAAACATGCATTATAGAACAGACCGGTTTCGTAAATGAGCATATGTGTGCACAGATGCACAAAGAGAGACAGAAAGATATGCAACCCTTACAGCAAACAACTTGCAAAAAGGACAATAAAGTAATAAGCGATAGTCTATACAATAAAACATCACCTATGTGATCAGCGATTGTGGATACAGTATACTAATTGTTTTAAAGGAAAGGTAAGATCGTTACCTCAATACCTTCTTCCCAAAGATCGATCAAATAACGCATGCTTCCCCAACCGTAGCTCGTCACAAACGCTACCGGAATATCATCATCGAAATTTGTGGAACAATTCAGTGGCGGCCTCTCAACTATAATCCTAAATTTGATGGCATAAAATAGAAACGATGGATCGAACAATTCACATTCAATAAAAGAATTTCGATGGTGTACTAAAATAAGGATATTAGAGCAACATCTAATAATGAGAAAGTAATGTATTTCATATGGCCGAAACAGCTATCCGAGACATTTTTTCAACACAAATTAAAAAGGTAACAATCGTCTAAAATCTCTTCGCATAAATTACGATCAACTGCAACGCAATCGAACGCGAATAAAATGTTATCCAGGATTGTCCATCCTTCAAAATTCCTTTCCCCGCTTGGATTGCCGATTAGATTCCTTTCGAAAGACCGCTTAAGGCAAACCTTCTTCATATTGAGCAATGGCTCAGTACGCAGTGCTGGAGGGGGAATGATTCGAGAACGACGTCTCATATAATCGATCCAAAAGCCAGATGCTGATAGAACATTGTGCCATCGACGACACACCTATAAACATTTGAAGGACAATAAACACCAATTGACAGCTTAAATTTCATTTCTGCACGTAGGCGGTGAAAACTTGCAAAAATTTACCGAATACAGCTCAGTGGCATGTGATAAATGCTCGAAAAAAGGATAGAACAGGATGTGCTTGTAAGTGCACAACGGCTGCACCTGCTGAAATCAAAAGTATACTTGTCTTTAATCGCAATCAATGACGGTCTGCAGTTGCGCTTCGCCCAATACCCATCGCATCATCATCTACAGGTTTTTGGCAAGCCTTCATATAATTTCTAGACACCATTTCAGCTTCTGGCATCAGAAACAACTAGAATGCGGTATTAGATACGAGTATTGACACACCTCATTGAAGTAATAACTGTATTTTCGGCATCTCCGACCCATTTACGAAGAATGATAGCCTAAATGAGTGTCGAAATGAGGTTTCACGATTGTGTAGTAGATAATGGTGAACTAGGATAGAGCTTAAATGGAAAGACTGACCAATGAGCAAATGCAGCCAACGGTCATTTTGCGATCGATCCTCAGAAATATTTCGGCAAGAATTTGAGGTGGGATTGGTTCGCCATGCACCATAATATCCTCATTGTCACCTAAAACCGGCATAAATTATCAAATTATAGAAATATGGAATTCGAAAGTACCATTCCAAAAAAAAAACAAAAAAACAAAAATGCTTTGGTTTCAGCGATGTGATCAGATGAGTTGGTTATCGTCCCTTACCTTAGAGCTGTTCAAATGGATGCCAGAAAGTGGTCATTTTGGAATCATTGAAGAGGAATGCATATCCTCGAATGTTTACTTTACCAGGATCTCTGCAAAAGAGACAAGACACTACGTCATTTTCGTTTTAAAAAAAGAAAATAAAAGCAAACAGTGATTATCTCTCACTTACAAACGCTCGAACTTCCGAGAATCCGTTCGAAAGTGCAACAAAATTTCCAACAATAAAAGGATATGAGACAGAACCTTCTATTCGGTAACTCGGCTTAGAAGGAAATGAAGCTTGGAAGAATGCGATGCACTTCCTACGAAAACAAGTCAGGGGGAAGGGGGGGGGGGAAGGCGGGGCTGGAGCATGAAAGAAAAAGTGAAAAACTTTTCCAGTCGAACATTGACATACGAAAATCTTTTATCTTTTCAACGAATAAAATAAATTCCCTGCACGATAGATGAAACAATAAAAAGCAACCATTGAAGGAAGTCATCCGCATTGAACAATTATTCAACTGCAATTCTCTAGCTCGTACTCAAGAAATAAATTATCGTCTAGAGATTATTCTTGCCGTTGTTTAAATATGCAAGTTTATTTCAACCTCCACGTTCATTAGTGCCAAGTTCAAGCAACGATCTGGTCGTATCCACGTCAACATTTGCAGTGCTCGATGTGCTCTGCAATAGGAACAAATCAAACAAAAGTTAATAAGTAAGTCCTCATTGCATCCGACTCTTTAACGATCACTACCATGAGGGTCAAATAATGGCGGGTCAAATGGTACTTTTGAGAAATACTAAAGCTCTTTACAGAATAAATGCAGCATAATTAAAGAACATGTAAATATGTTTCTGTTAGAGAAATGAATAAAAATGGAGAGACGGGACGGGAGTAAAGATAAATGCATGGGACTGCGCAAAAATCGAATGCCGAGTTTCAAGGCGGAGACAGAACTGTTGAGGTTCAGTTCGCCTAGTCACCCTTCGATTACCTTTAATAGATCTTGCTTAGATGTTTCCTGATGTGCGAACCCCTGCTAAGACAACTTTTTTCCTTGTGAACCAGCCAGAAACCGACTCTAATTTGAGAGGGTAAGGGAGGTGATGCCACAACGTTCCCGAACCTGAGCAGTTCACGGAAACAACACAGCACAACACTACATCACTGGTTGGTACTTCCCGGAAACAGCATAAGTTAGTATGTCAAACAATAGTCTGCTGGACTGACGTGGGATTGTACTGCATCTTCGCTTAGCTGTTGCTTCATTCCACTATAGTGAAAATGTTTCACCTTACACTTGCACATACAAATACAGCTGTCTCCAGTCTGAAACACAGTAACCTTCTTCCTACCCACCTGTCTGTTTACGACTCTATGTTCTTCGATGGCATGAAAATGAAGACTGAAACAGTCATTTGTACTGCATCTTCGCTTAGCTGTTGCTTCATTCCACTATAGTGAAAATGTTTCACCTTACACTTGCACATACAAATACAGCTGTCTCCAGTCTGAAACACAGTAACCTTCTTCCTACCCACCTGTCTGTTTACGACTCTATGTTCTTCGATGGCATGAAAATGAAGACTGAAACAGTCACCCAAACTAGCATAGTGGCTACTGAAACCTTAAAGCATTCTAATAAAACATCTGACTGACCTGTTGCGACCCACGAGAGTTTGGCATCGTAACCCCACGAGGGCGCAGCTTACGCCTTCGACCCATCATAGCCGCAAACGGTAAATCCAGGTAGCGAGCAACGATGCACACTTAGAACCAACAGTTAGCAATCGCGCATGTGCATATGTGATTCGCAGCTTTGATTAGTGGTGCACACACACACACACACACACAAACGTTTGTGCTGTTGACTCGCGAATATCGCATTCGAATAGTAGCGCAATATTGTGCAATGCACCTATGAGTCACCTATCCATGTGTACGGGATAGCACTTGGGAATATTGTATCTTTGCAGGAAAAACAGGTCATAGTATGTCTTTTAAGGAAGGAATACTAAGATGTCGTCGTAGAGAACCCTATGACCTCTTTTTTATCGCAATTGAGAGGCAATTAAAAAAGCAGATCATAGATTAATGCAGCAATAGGTATATGAACAGGTATATATCATCTGCATTGTGCTTTAGATACGTCACCAAAATGAATATCACCTAGGCCGTTAGCTTGATTTATATCGATATCTATTCTACACATATTTACAGTTGATATTATAATAGTTTTCAAATAAAGAAATAATTAATAAAAAGTAACGAAAGAAATTATGGATTTACAACCTTCTTGTAGTACCGAATATGGATATGTTTGACTTATTGCAATTCAAACGAAAAGCATAATACCTTTAAAACGCGTTGCATTAAATACAACAAATCATCGAAAACGGTGAAATTTTATTGCGTTAGTTTTTCGTTGATTTATCTCTTCGAAAAATTTCAATACTCTAAAATCCTGTTCCATTTTCTTAAGACATCGTTCCAGCCCCCTCCTCCCTCCCCTCCCACCCCCCTTCAACAAACCACAAAAGCTGAATTTTTAAAAAAAAAATAAAGGTTTCAGCATAGGATGAATTATTATTTTCCATCCAACCTATTATCTACTTCGGTATTTCAAAAGATATACCTCAGGTCATAGTTTAATACAGCTGCGTTTACATCCTCCCTAGCAAAGTTGCAACGTAATATGTTGTTAAGTCGTTTGAAAACAACACAGCAAAGCATTGCAATAAACTCGTAATCTTTATATTCTCAAATATACTCAAAAATATTTTCAACGTATATTTCATAGAGTTGTATTGTGCGCGCATGTCTTCTTTGCTCTCTTCTTTCATTAAAAATTTGAGCCCAATTGTATTGCATTTTAGCGATACATATTATTGAAAAAATAAATAAATAAAACCCGACAAGTCATACGATAAATGGTACATAGTGAACAACGCTCTTGTATGACGTCATCTACTCTATCGGTTATATACATTTTGTTGCGTAGAACCGCTCAAGCATGGCTCAAAAACGAATTTGTTAGACTGGTAATTTGTACGATTGGTCAACCTTAAAGGGAAGAATATTGTTAGGAAGTTCTGTCAAAGTATTAAAAATCTACCTAAAATGGGTTCAGCCCTCGTGCCACGTGCAATAATAGCGCTGTAAAATCATTGAAATGAACAAGTTTCAAAAAACTTCTAAAACTTCCTCCTCTATAAACATTGCGATTCTAAATGCAGGCAAATTCCGGAAACGGATATAACGTTCGCAACTTCACATAATTTCGAGGGCGATGTGTAATAATGAAGGAAGTGTATAGGCTTAATAAGAAGAAAAACGTAATACATTTTAATTCTAAACTTTTTTTTAGTATTAAATTTTATATTCTATGCGTTCATAACCTATGGTATCCAAATGGTTTTTTTTTTCGAGGAGATAGCAAATACGCAAATCGATTGCTCATTAGGGGTGATTATAAACGTTAACCATAAAGTATTATTTAAATATATACATACATTGGAATCGAATCACACTGAATTCAACAATAGAAAAAAATTTTTGCATAAAAGAAATTGATGAAAGCACATCACTCGGAACAAACTCTATGAATATTTATTTATTTATTTATTGTTGATCAATACTGCAATAAAATTGAGCAAAATCCTCTCAAATACTCAAAACATTAAAATAGGTGGAAAAGCACGCCAGATGAATCTGCACAATATGCGCTTTTGCATCGAGCTCATTCGATCAAGAAATTCCACAGTTGCTAATAAATAGTTAGAGATAGACAAAACACTATTTTCATGCTTTAATTAATTCGACTACTCGTTCGAATTTTCGATAAAAAGATTCGCTGTTTTTGTGATTTGATCAAAACGTCATCGTTATAATATGCATGAAAAATTTCTTGCAGCTAATATCGTCTATAGCTCTCTCTTTTCGAAAGTAAGAGATCAATATGGAACGTGGAGTAGGAGATCATCCTGTGTCATAAATTACACCCACCAATTTAACTCGAGCTTCATGGTCTCCATAGCTCGAACTATGAGACCGATGTATACTTGTTTTGAATGCTTTCCGGTTTTGGTCGTGAATTAACCAAACTAGATCGAAAGCGGTTTCACTAAATGTTGTGCAAGCGGTTCGCCAAAGTGAACCTAAATTTGTAATTCAAATAAATCTTCCAAATTACAGTCAAATACTCATTTCATATTGTTCCAGCTATTGGTAGCTTCTAAAGGTTACTCATTCACCTGCCCAGATCATATGCTCTCTCCCTATAGAACACCTTCTTCTTGTCCCATACCTGCAATCTCCCCAAGGCAGTTTCCCAAAACCATATCCATACTGCAACAGAATTTATGTTGAATTTTTTCCACTTGGTTCATCTCTGATTGAACTTCTATTCGAGGCATCGTTTTCAGTGCAACTTTAATATGCCCTAGACAACGATAACGGCAAGTTCGATGAATTGTGCTCAGCCATATTGCTGTTACAAAAATAAACTAAAATACGAGGTAATATGGCATTATCTATTAAATTCGTATAATATTTCGAAATTGGGAAATTCCAAACGGATGCTATAAAATGTAACATTTGAATTTTTATTTATTTATTTTTGTTTTTTTTTAAAAAAAAGCATTTTTCCTGCACATTTCTACAAATGACCAGATCGATTGAAATATGAAGGCATTTCGCGATCGTCATCGATTTCATACATTATTTTCATGATCTATTGGTTGATCAATTGGATTGTGTGCGCAAAAAAAGCATATTGTGCTAGCTTATCTGGCATTCTTCTCCACTCGTTATTAACTCAATAGTTCATTCTTTCAATTGGCACACCAATAGTTGATAATAAAATGCACCACATAATTGCCGGGTGTCGCTTTGATCGCCAAGTATTTCGTTGAGTACGGAACAATTCGCTAGCCATATATCTTCATACGTTCTTTAACGAGGAATGAGGCTGCAACCAAAGATAACGGTTGAATTTCTAGACCCGAAAATATATCACACTATAAAGGGAGGCTTAATTTTCGGTAGAACAACACGACCATTATGTTTGCTCTTTGCCATCTTGTCGGCATTCACCTCCTCGTTGAGTGTCGTCGATGTGTTAATGTTAATGGTCCTGGGTAGAGATCGACCATATCTTAAACGACCTTTCCTGTTGCCGTCACTTTTAGAGCGTATTTGAGTGCGACTAGTTCGTTTCTCCTTCAATCGTGTGGGTAATAGATAGATCTCAACCGAACTGAAACGATCAACGATCATCGAATGTAGCATGCCAAAATTATTATACATATAACTAGAGGTGAAAAACAACAGTATATCGTCCATAGAGGATACGAAAGTTAGCCAAATGTTCGAGCCAAAGGTATGAGTTTAGCTTCTCATTGAAAAATTTTAAAGTGACCACACTCTTAGAGGAACACAGACCCGACTTCAATTTTTGCGACTGACTTAAATGTCGTCCTTGCGTAAGAACGTCTTCCATGTTGTTGCGTAATTCTTTTATAAAGTGCTCGTGCAACTTTGCATATAAACTGTCGCTTTATGCATATTTCGTCTAGTTGATATTTAGTTCATATACTGACAATCTCGTTCTTTTCCGCATATGAAATACGTTTTGTGTTTTTCAACCCTAGACTATATGCCCAGAACATTCTTTTTTGGTCTGCTGCAGGTCCAGAAGACAATGTAATACTCTCGGGAAGAGTTCACTTGCCCAAAATATCGACATTCAAGAGATAGAGGGAAAATTGTCTCATTAGAGGGCTTAGGAAATATGACGGAATGGAAGTTTCCGGCTTTCTACATATCCGCTATAAAGATGCTGGAAGAAATCTTTCTTGAAAAGAGCCAAAAATTAACTATTAGAAATTTGGAGCTATATGGGCAACATTAATAAACAAAACAAGGAAATCACTAAGTAGAAAAACGCGCCAGATGAATCGACACGGTATGCGCTTTTGCAATCACGTCCATTGAAGTAAATTGCTTCAAAATTTACCAACAAAAAAAAAGGCGTAATGCGATCATCTTCCAACAAGTCCACTAACTCGTATCAATCTTTGGCGAAAAATTCTTCGCATGGATTTCTGGAAATCTAGTTCGCAAATACACGTTATGAGGATGTCCTATCCGTGCGTACGCACCTGAGTCTATACACACGTCTGTCTATATCCTATAGCCTTAAACCGGAAGCAATTGAACTAGAATTACAAGTTGAGTGACCACTAATAATAGGTCCTACGTTGTTACATCAATTTCAAAGAGGGCTGTATATATAAAAATGCGTAATTTAAGTGCATTTTACGCCGATCGTATCACAAAAAAAGTTTTATCCACTTCAAAACTGATGAAACCACGAATCCCTTGTGAATTTTTGTACTGTCGGTCTTATCAACTACGATACAAAAACATTGTTCACTATATTTTACTATTTGTTGGGAAGTTGTGAATGAGACTAGTTACTTCAATAGGATGCTGAAATGTATATCGTACTAACTCCTCTCAAATATTTCCTCAACTCGTTGTGATTTGATCAAATGTAAAATGCACCCAAACATAAGGCTTCTTTGTTTGTAAACTGTTCGAATTTGGTTCGTAAATGAATTTGAGAATTCATAAATGGAATATAAGCTATATTTATTGAATTTTTATTTGCTGTGACTTCAATGATTGCCCAGTTAAAATTAGCCGACCTATATATACTAGAAATTTGCAAAAGAACATCACCAAATTTAGGCATTCGTTTCTGATCTATTATTCACAGTTGAAAATTCTTTTGCTCACCTACGAAGCTTCTTATACGCCTCCATAAACTTGCACTTGTAAAAGGTACGACGACGATGTTTTACTTGCCTTCATGATAGTTTCAAATTGAGAGTCGATAAAGCTTGTGTTATAAAATTTGGCATTAACACCATACGTTAGAGAATGAGTGCCGATATCAATCTCTATATTTTAATCTCTTTATTTCAAGAGAATCTATAAAAAATTTGAAGTACAAAAATTTCCGCACAAATTTTTGCGATCGGTGGGATCGCATTTTTGCGATCGGTCGGATTGCATTTTTGCGATCGGTGGGATTGCAAGAAGTGAATCTTCTGTAGAGGGTTTGTATGAGTCAAATGTGATCGATCAAATAAGCCTAAACTGGGTTGCACCTTTTATTATATATTCTGGAAACATTCAAAAGTGCCTGATCATGTCAACGGAATATAAAAGCGCTTATCATTTTACTTCCTGTGGCGTACTTCTTCATCTATTTCCTCTTTTAAATCAGATTATTTGACCCAAATTAACGTTTCAGTTTTAATGGCGTTGTGAAACTGCAATTCACAACATCATTGTTTTCTACTTTTTTTGTTGCAACGCTCAATATACCCAATAATCTGGCCAGGGAATTCTAATGGCTAAGTGAGGGCATAAGTTAGGGTAACATAACGATCGATTCGGTCTGCATCTGCTCTATACGTCTTAAACAACAGTGCCATCCCATTGCTAATGTTGTTGAGTTGCTAAATCAAATGCCTACTTCTCTTTATCGTTGTCGATTTGAGTGCGTCGTAGACGTGCCGATCGAACACCGTAATGGCGAAGACTTACATCACAGTATGCAAGCAAACGTTGCACACTACCAAGAAGATCATCACAGAACGGGAATTTCGATTGTGCAATTTCGTATATAAGAGTGAGAAAACCGTGAAACGTCAATCCTTAAATAACTCACGCAGGTTTTATCGCATAGCGCTCACTCTGGAGAGTAACATAGTACATATTCGAGATGAGCTGTATTTTCTTGCTAATATTCGTCATATATATATATATATATATATATATATATATATATATATATATATATATATATATATATATATATAAATTTTCACTAAATGAATGACTCTAGGCGTTTCAAAGTACCTAATAAAAAGGAATATATTAAATCTTTCATACAAAAAGGGAAGATGAAGAAAATAAATTATGAACATCATATCAACCTGTATGGGTTTTGTGAGATGGTGTCATCCGTTTATTCTGTGTGTGTACGTAATAGGGTTCTGCATGGTGAAAAAGGGGCTATTCAATTACTTCTGTTGGTGCTTCCGACCTTAGGAAGGTCATAGAATTTGCGTGGGGCGGCAGGGGAGGAAAGGTGCCATATCTTTAACGTCTCTCATATAATTTCTTGTTGAATTTTGTTTTTTTCTTTCATGGTTAGCGGATATTCTTTGTTGCCAATTTTTCAGTAAGCTCATAATTTTAGTGATAAATTTTTTCATTTCCTTTGATTTTTTTTTGAATTATTTAATCACTTTTAATTTGATTTTTACATATTACATGTGTTAAATGAGGGAAATTTTATTTGTGATTATCGTGTTTTTGCATGTTTTTCGAATTTGGAGAAGAGAAAAATTTTCGCTATATTGGATACGGCTTGTGAAGCGGAATCGATATAGATGCCCATTTTTCTGCAATAAAATTTATAACAAATCTTCAAATACTTCAATTCATTGTTGGAGGTGCACCATCACTCCCTCCCCCCCCTCTCCCATGATAATGCCTAAATATGGAAGTATTTATTTTAGAAATAAAGTTGAAATATATGAAACGTGAAAAGAAAACATTGAACTTGCCGGAAGTGATCGATGTATGTTGCTCACCAGTAAAATAACAATATATTTCGGAGAATTTTCTCTCTAAATCTGATACGCTGATCACATTTATTAAATTACACTTTCTGAAACAAAAAAAAAATCTTAACTGTTTTTTTTTCATCGATTTTGCTGAATGAAACTTTGAATAGTTTTTTTGGTGGGAAATTACTACAATAGTGAAACTTTTCTCGTCGAATATTTGATAGATAAAAGAAAAAACATTGAATTTTTTGATGAATCTGTTCAAAACGATTGATTGTTTAACATTTTAAAATAATAAACAATAAAGAAGATGAAATGAAATGAAAATAGAGTAGTTAAATTTGTTTCCAACAATCAAGCTCCCAACGAATATCATTTCACGAATGACTCCTCCTCTCCCTTCATCCCCCTCCCCTCCCTCCTCATTATATATACCTCTCAGTTGTTACAATTTTGCCCACTAATACAGTTGAAGGGATCGAAGAAACCTGCAACCAAATGAATAATTCTACTTTTGAAGGCGCTATCGTTTACCTTGCAAATTGGTAGTATCAACCGATAAACGAAGACAATTAAAGCGTTCCAAAGTGGAGCTTACCTAATAAACGTTCGAGCACCGGAAATCGTCATAAACGATGTCAGTTTTAAGTTGACGAATTGCATAAATAAATATACAGCCTTATCAAGGAAAAGCAAATGCCCACTGCACTGTCCATAACGGCATGGAAATATCTATAAAGTAAATAAATATCATATTCTATAGGGTAATTTCAAAATTCAACGCTCAAGATTTTCTTAAAAACTCGTCTTTCATAGAAAATGTCAATAACGTTGTCAAATTCGAAATAAAATCGTGCAATTTTCTAAGGATTATCACCAAAAATAACGATGTACACTAAATCTCACCCTAAATCATTACCTGCGATCATTCTCTATGAAATTTTCGAACGTGATCTGCCAATAAGATCACATTTGTCAATGATACAATCGGAAATGATTGATCAAATAGAACATTACGGAGGTATCCAGGATGTTATGGAGGTATCCAGAAGTTCCGGACTTTGACTGCTTCCGGAGAACTTACAACGATAAAATTTTATTATTAAATGTGAAGTATATCATTCTTGGAGCACTTCTTATATTCACTTTTTGAAATTTTTTAGCCGTTGAAAAAAGTTCTTATCACATGACCTCGTCTTCGTTTCTGAATTACGTTCTTCTAGGATGCTAGTTCAGATTTTTGCTTTAAAATTCCCCAAAAATAGAAAACTGCCTAAGTAAAATTGAATGCAATGACCTCCTTTTCGAAAAATCTAAGCACGCAATCTAACTATAGAATAAAACTCAGCTAGAATTGGCCACTAAAGATTAGTTGGAGTAGCGTGATGAAAGCTCTTTGAACAAATATGAAAAGTGTACTAATGTCAAACGATGTTATATGTAATTAGAAAGAAATTATATTATTCTATGTTTTATATAGTTTGTAGGATGCCTATTATTCAATTCGATAATAATTTACCTCTGATAACGGGAAATTTTTATTTTTCAAGTATTTTTATTAGTTTTTATAAATTCAAGATATGCAAAATGAATTATCAATTAAAAAAGATAAGATTCGCTAACTTCAGAAAGATGTGATTTTTTCTTTATAGATAATGCGTTCATATCGTCAACTGCTTTCTTAACCGAATTCCCTCTATCGGATAGGACACTCATCGTGCTACAAAAAAAGGGAATGCACTCATTGATAAACCTATATCATTCACATTAACGTATAATATTTGAGTGCTTTTCTGCACAAATATTATAATAATAATCTAAATGATATTTTCATAGAGTTTTCCGAATAGAATAGCGTTCAAAGAGAACGACAAATGAGACTATTCGATGCGACTAATCATTAAACAATAAACGAAAATGTTAGAAATGATTCCTAATGAATAAAGCAAAAGCTATTGAAAATATTTTTATTAATCATTTAATGAAATCATTAGCATTCAAAGGGAAATAAATTCTACTTATAGATTCGCAAGCCCACAAACAAAAATAGGGAATCTAGTTTCTTGAAGAATTTAGTTTTATCATTGTTCTTTTTTTTTCTTGCAAAGTTACTTCCGTTTTCAATATTTTTTTCAATAGTTTCTTATCCCCTTCTGAAAAGATGAAAATGTTCTGAAAAAGCAGTTTAGGGCTTAGAATTTTTTAGATTTCATAAATAAAATTTCTTCAAAGTTTCAAAGCATATTTCAAGTATGCTAATATTTCGTTTTTGAATTATAATAAAGTTTATTGAATAAGGTAAACGATTCGAATGGAGAATAATAGAAAAAACTCAAACAAACCTGGTGGACCTTGCACTATATACATCGTCTATCAAATCGAGAACAAGAAGTATTGTATCCATAACAAGAGGGATTTTTATAACCTGCAAATAATGTGATGCATTTCCAAAATGCAAGACCATGAAGGAGTCACATTGCTAAATCTTTCATATATCCTAATCAAAGGCTGTGTGCAGTATTTCTAGGTGAGGAGTGGAGAAGGGTTAGTTTTCAAGATGGCTATAATTTGGGAACTATAGTCAGGAAGAAGTTAAGCATTCGTAGAGAGTTTTAAGGTAGTAAACAATAGGGGAATTTGTGGTCACACCGATCAGGGGAATCTGATTTAAGGAAATTTAGGGGGAAAACTTACCAATCTTTCTCTAAATTCGATGAAAAATTCATTTCGTTTACTACATTTCATGACGAAAGCTTGAGAATTATTCAGCTCACTCGATGAATTAAGCATGTGACTTAATTCGGTTCAAAGGTATCGGCTATAGCTAATGTTTATTTCGAGACTATAATGAAATGCGTTTTTGAAAAAAAAGGGTTGCGGGAATAATGTGAAAAACTTTTTTTTTTTGCATGAAGGATACCATAAAAAGTTTGATTTATGTAAGCGGGATTAGAGCGCCCACATAAATATCGATCTAAGCACATCACGAAAAACTTTCACTTTCTATTCTTTTGTTGCTCGAATAAACCAATATCAAATTCATATAATATACAAACCACAACATTGAAGTTTACAAAAGTTTAAGTGGAGCTAAAAGACGATTGCGAAATCAGATGCAAGCTATGTCGACTTTCCCGAGTTGACTCCACAATTTCAGAAAACACTTTTCCGGCCAATATCCTACCCAAACTGATACATCAGGCTTTTTGAGGGTAAACATATGGTCGACTGAAGTCAGCTGCTATTAGATGATGGCCAAGATTTGCCAGCCTATACAGCTTGCCTTTGCATATCGCAGAACCCCACACGTTCCAGATTTGTCTTTGGCAGTACTTTGTAATATTAATTTCCTCATCCGTGCAGGTTCCGGAGGAGGGAGGTGGGTGCGATTCCCTCAATTTCTGTAAGGTGTCTTGATAAGGAATGTAATACCTGCATTCACAGCTTCCCTCTTTTTTTGTGTATTGGTTTGGCTTGACCTATCCTTGCATCTGTAGGCTGTCGTAGTTTGTATGCCCAAGGAATGGGTTATATGATGGATTTCAGGGATAATTCATTCAGGAGGTCATGAGAAAGGAATATTATTTGCTGCTCAAATGAGATAAATAAACCTCATCGACGACCGATCGAACTCTTGGCGCTTCAACGTTTTCTATCTCCTCTTCGTTAGGTAAAGGAATAGTGTGGTCAATAGTGAGACTAGGTGCTGAATTCACTTCGAGAAGAATCGGATTCAATTCCTTCGTTACCAAAATATCGAATCCCATTATCTGTTCAAAGAAGTTTTTTTCATATTCAAATAATTGTTATCCGAAATATAAAATATGGAATATGGATGAATTTCCATATTCAAATATTGAATTTTTTTAATCCAGCAGAGATTGGTTTGGCTCTTAGTAGCATCGTAATATGGCCACAAATGATTGATATGCTAATCATAAGTTATTTATTTGCTTTAAAACGTTAAAATTTTGCATATCGAATGAAAGAAAGATTTCCACTAAACTCATCGGTTTTTAAACAAAATATTTTATCATTATTGGAACTTTTTATTAATCTTGTTTCATCGATAAATACCACATAGGAGTGATGATATATGCGTCTTTAGGATTCTTAAGCTGAAAACACCTGACGGAATTTGCTGCTCTACATTACGCTCATTTTACCAATTAAATTATGAATAAGATTGTATAGAATGTTTATAAAATTATCAAAACGTCGAGAATAATACCTCGATATTTATCATCAACATGATCGTTCTCAAAAACTCTTCCGAAAAAAATTCACTCTTAGCGAGCAATTCGGAATAAGACGAAAAGCAGATCAATGTAAGCATTTTTTGGTACCTTTAAATCTATATAACTTCATTCAAATTGAAAAACAAAAGTGGAATGAGATGCAGACAGGCTGACAAACATACGCAACATGCAAGCACGCTTTGCAAATAGGATTTTGCAAAAAAAAAGATAAAAAACATTTTGGAAAATAAAGGAATTTGTCAGAGCAGATATTTCTTTATACGACATCCTCGCTCAATTGTACCGCAGAAGAAAACTGATATCGAAATTTTTGAGCGCGAATAATACAAAGATAACTTAGTGATTTAATAGGTTTGAGAGTTCGTTTTTTTAAGGATTTATTCAGCAAATTATACCATTGAAGTTTCTTTAGGAAACAGAGTTGAAAACATCGGAATTATGCACTATTTTAATGATGCCATAGATCGCTTTTAACAGAAATTGCGAAAAAAATGTCGGCACGAAAGCTTTTTACAATAGGAATCAACGCTATTAAAACACAAATGATATTAACTACTGAACTGTTAACAAGAAGTGAACTGATTTCAACAGCTCAACGCAAGCGCGAATGGAAAATTTCTAAAGTGAAAATTTTCGGGAAATTTTACCACTCTATCGGGGAATGAAAATAACGTGCAAGCTAAAAAATATCCCATAAAATTAAATCAAAATTTAATTCTCTTCGGTTCTCTTTTTTCGAATTAAATAGCCAGAAAAAATAGAAATTTGTAGACTTTGCCAAAGAGTTTTCGCATGAGAACTATAGGCGTAAAATCTTAAAATATAGGAGATGTGGTTTTCCACATCATATTACTACCATATCATCGTTAAAATATTCATCGTTTCTGCGTCAAATTTTCGTATCCTAATTGAATTTTTGCGGGAAAAAAGGATTTCCTACCTGGAAACATTGTGGACCAGGTGCATCATAAAAATAATGTTCATAAGAGAGCATTATTTCCGGTACCATCGCTAATATTGTCTTAACGATAATCAATTTAATATTGTGCCATAAACGCTTTGTTTTAACGCCTCTTGCTTCCATTTGATGAAAAACCGTTGAGAGAAGACGTTTACTTCCTTAAAATTAGTCACTAAAACGTTTAAAACATTTGCATATTTCCTATTTATCGATAGCTATAAATAAATAAAATCTATATAAGCATATAACGAAGGATTATTCGAAAAAGTTGAGCGTATATTGGGGAAGGACGATATCAAAGAGAGTATTACTAAGGAATAGATTTGTATTATTGTATATGAAATTATTTCTAACTATAATATTTTGGCATTTTCTATAGTATAGATGGATCAATCGCGAACATATTCCATGTAATGTTTAAGTTTATTTTGTTCGTTATTAAGTGATAGAATCGCTTCAATAAAATGAATATGAGAAGCTCAGATCTAATTTATTTATGCGTTTTGGTGTGAATTATTTTAGAATAAGGGCATTATGCCCGTCTATCTGCGTCCACTGGTCATTCATGTGCAAGTCGCATACAGCCGGTCGAATTGCAAGCACATCCCCCATCTCCTGCCCCTCCCTTTTGGCCAAATATACTATGATCTATGAATAAACTCACATGGTTTATCCCACAGAACAAAGTTATTTCTGAGTGAATTCCTATAGTATCAACGATATACCCCCAGAAAGGCCATCATTCTCATGAAGGTGCATGTTGAAAGCTTCGGCCGAATAATGCATCCTGCAATATTTAAATATCGAAATGTTAATACTATATTCCAACACTGTTACAAAAGGTCAACGATAAAAACAATACCCTTGAGTTGATCTTGAAGTGAATTGCTATGAACGTAATGATCGTTCGCTTTATTTAGCGAATAATTCGTTAAGTGTGCATATAAATTGTCGAAATTCGATGTGCTTGGCTTCGAGTATTTCTCTGTGCAAAATCGTGCCATACCTATGCAAAAAAATATAGCAAAATAATGCATAGGTAGATAAGGGATTAAAATAAATAAAGCACTCTATTGCAGTTCATTTCAATTCTGCAATAAACTCTCTCCTAAACATTCTGCTTTCAAGTTTGTGTTTTTTAATGAATAATTTTCTAAATAATATTTAATGCATTTTATCGAAACTTCTCTCTCGTCTTTTTTTTTCTTATTCTCTTTTCCCTCTTCCCCCATTTTTTGCACTGCATTTGCCTTGTAAAACTGATAATGCCATCCAGAAGTATAACGGACAGATACTCGATTTGAAGAATAAATAAAATTATATTGAAAGATACCTTCCCTGGCGACATATATCGAAAGTGGATTGATGCTTTTGATAACCGCATAAACTCTAAAATCGAATTTCAAACCATCGCCCATTAAGAAAGGATCGGCGACGTATTCCTGAATCAGTTGTTTCGTTGATGTATCTTTCAGTTGGCTTGGTGAATTAATCAAATAAATACCCGTGCCTTGTGCACCTGCAATGTTTCAGTAAAGATTAACGAAAAAAGTGGTAATATTTAAGTTAGAAACGATAGGAAACTCAATTTTGATTCTATAATTGTTTTACGATATTAACGAATGAATTCGTGATATTTGTTCCCTCTTACTAGAAGAGTGAGCTACTACTCAATACGAAGCTATTATTCAAAGCGAGGTGAGCTACTATTGTTTTCTATGAATTGTTACTTTCTTTTCTTTGTTATTTTATTAGTTTTCAAATATTATATATCTGAAATATTACGCATATTAAATTAGACAGCTTGATAGCCTGATATTTTTAAGTCAATTATGGGAAACAATTCTCGAGCAAGAACCTATTTTTGGCTGAGTTTGCTTTCAAAAAAAAAAGATCATATTAGATAGAAGTGGCTTTTTTTAAAGGAGCTTATATTGGGACAAACACATTATTTCTATCATAATGCGGTATTCAGCTCTAAAAAGGGGAAACATCGGATTGTAGAGAACGATGAAAAGAATTCATTTCTTTTGTTGCCAAGAATATTAACTGCTGCAAGAGTATTTCAATGACAAAATTTAATTCTTCTATTAAAGAAGCCAATAATATATTAAAATATGAATATAAAACGATAAGTAATAAAAAAAGAAACCGTCATCAGGCTTGACAATAAACCATTTCGGTTGTGGTTCAATATAGTCCTCCTCATCGGTGCTCATATATATGCTACCGCAATATTCAATAAATTCATCAAGTTGTGCAGGTAAGAACCAACTTTTCGGGTAGAACTCATATTCATCTGGGAAAAGTCTTCTCATCGAGGCGATCGCTCGCGACAATGAAATTTTCTTCGATAAATCAGTCATTCCTGAATAACTAATTTATTTTATTCGTCATTCGATGATTGAGTTTCGATATGTGATCGCCGAGCCCAATGAATTTTAAAAGGAAGAGATAATGAGGGGAATATTTGCAGATGCATTTAGAAAGCGCATTGTGAACAGGTTATACCTGAGTGCACTTCTACGCGTATGCTTATATGTGTCTGATAACTTCAACTCCGGAATCAGCCAAGATGACGTCGCTGAAATTCGTGGACACATTCTGCAGCATGGCAAACCCTGATTCTTTTATCGATCTTCAGGCTGATCCAGCAAATTCGAGCGCAATGCTAGAGAGTTAAGCGCGCATAAAAATTGAATCATTCTCAGAGCAGCGATTCGCCTTTCGTTTAGGTTCACATCACAATTCACGACTGACCGGTTCGAGAAATCGAATCCGTTGTAGAAAGTTTGCGTACATTGACGCTTAGGCTGAAGCATATTGCGCATATTTTGTTTCTTAGTAAAGTACGGTAGCCGATAATCTGATGGATGTATATATAAAGTTGCTATATCGTATCAACCCTCTGATAAGTATTTCGGTTGTTTGATATATGATTTGATGAGCATATCTGTAACCGATTGGTACTGAAAATTAAAATGAATAGGTATGTATAAATGCATTGCAAACTTGGCCGTTTATTTTCATGCGTGAGTGACTATTTAGATGCCACTATTAGATGGCATGCGGAAATAGTCCAATGGGTACCTGGAAATTTGTTGACTCTAGCGTTGACATCCTTAACGACCGCCTTCATATCCTGATAAATGACATTATGCCAATAGATGTCGCAAGGCTTTCCATCACTCCTGCCTTCCGGATACTGAAATCGGTTTTGACACACTAAATGTCTTAACTCTACTTCCGGCATAAATACTACTGCTACGCTTCGGGTAACCAGCCAAATCGCATAACCGCAATCAAGACGTTTTAGAGTGCCTTAAGGCATCAGACGAAAAAACCTTTGAAATTTTCCAAAGGTTTGCCTTTCCAGTCCAACCGATTAGAGAATGCGACCAGCCCAGTTTTGAAGTGCATCGAACTAGTCGTGAAATGTCACCTATCGAAATGTCGAGCCCCAATACGTGTCATATGAATCAGCCGATAATCAAACTTGATCCCTCTGGCTGTAAAATGTGACCCCACACCCCCCATCTTCCGTTGTAAATGTCATTCACACAGCTAAAAGTATGATCCACTTGCTTCTAAATGTGACCCACCCAGCTGTCAAGTATGACGTAATGTGTTGTAAAATGTCGTTCAGGAAAGAATGCAAATTGTTTCACTGCAAAGTCGAAATTTGGGATGAAAACCACCCAATCCCACCTTTGGAGAGCAACAGAAATTCTGCGTATTCCCCTCCCTTCCCAATTCTGCTTACCCCCGAACCATCGTTAACATTGAGGAGAGACCCCGATCACGATGCTTAGTGGTCAGTTCTATCAACGCTGTTGCATATAACGCATTTCTCTTCAACAACTGTAGCTGATGAACAATGGCCGAGGACGCCTTCATGAAAATAGTATTCCTATCAAACAACATATAGAAATGAATGCTGGAAATATAAAAAATAGGAATAATACCTCCTGAAGACCGAGTTTTTCCGCGCATAACGAGACAACCTGTGCATTAGTCTTCGCCCGTGAAGTATCGATTGAGAATGTCCGTGCAGTCGAATGCGACATAAAGGGACGCTGCGAGGACTCTCTGTAATGGATTCACTTCTGCATAGAACAACAATTTGAATAGCTACAATGATTTGATATTCCATATCGAATGTCAATCTATGACAATTTCTGCATATAGTCATAATATTGAAATACAACTTCCAAATGAAATAGGAGAAAGAGTTTAGGCTGATAGCCGCAGAAAAAATCTAGCGATCGGATCACCGAACAAAATTTTCCACAGCAACCTCGTCTTTCGTGAAGTGAAAAATGTGAGATAAACACCCGATTTTACAAATTAGTGTTTGAACTTCACTGCCATCCTCACCCCGGCTGAGGTCTCGCATTAAGACGAATCATAAATTTTGTTGGGTCACTCGCGACCAATAAATTGTTTCGCATGATGATGATTCATCGAAAGTTAAGATGCAGTGGCATTCATAGGTGGAAAATCATGCTAGAAGGGTTGGAGATATTAATAAATATTAATCCAACTTATTAAACCGGTTTTTGCATACTTTCGAATGCTTATGATTCCTTTTGAAGCCAGTAAATCAACTCAAGTTTGTCCTACAGAAGTGATTCTGTTTTATAGACCATGCTCATCAACTCCACTAACTATAGCTACAACGCTTCCCAAACTGAAAAAGTATTTAGATGGTCAAACATGAATAAACAATATAGGCATCATGCAACTATGACGTTCTTGACAACGCATATAACGTTAAGTTACACAGGAAAAGTTTCGAAGACATACAAAAAACCGTAAGAATGTAAATTAAATCACCTGTTATTTACTGCAAGTTCGGATTTCTGCTTATCCATATATGCGAGAGGTTCAGTTGTTGATGAATATGGCAGCACATCGACTGTGTGAATGAGCTTCGCACGATGCTCAGACAATTCAATAAAGCTAGCATTAATAGGTGGCGATTGAATATTTGAAATAGCACAACCCATACATTTTAATCGGCACCTTTTGCATATGGCTCGAAACTAAATTCGAAGAATTAAAATTGATTCGTTCGTTTATGAAGTGAAATACACTCATAAGTATTCGTGCAAAAATTTTCATAAACATTTTCTTAGCATTCATTCATAAGGTAAGAAATAAATAATGAGGGAAAGCAGAACAACTAGTAGATATTTTCCGTGAACGATCATGCGAATGCCGAAAGGCTCTTTGAACGAAATACAGAAAATGCATCACATTAGCTTATCCTATTTTCTATTAAGAAAAGTTTTTTTCATAGGACATATTATTGATTTCTAAGTTGCTAATCATGAATGAACAGAGAAAATTGTGAAGGAGCACAAAGCGAATTGAAAAAGAGTTGGCATGCAAAAATTTCTAAAGCCAACTTTTCCCAAAAATTCCCAAAAATTTCCATAATTTCCGTAGAATATACGAGATCATATAAATTACAAAATGATGACCCTGTATATATGGATAGAAATTATTTAATGAAATGAGGAAGAAGAAAATACAATGGAAATAATTGCAAGGGGGACAACGATCGAGGGGATTGAGACGGCTCAAAAAAATGGGAAATTTTTTTTTTTCAAATCAAAGTATTTATGTTCTTTAACATCCGGAAAACAGTTCGAGACGCAAATCGAAGCTATGTGGTCACGATCTTGAGCGATTGGAATTCTCATGTACAGGGTTTTGTTTGAGCGATTTGTAGAAAAATGAACATTATAGGAAGTCTAGAAGCCGAATGGTAACCACGTCCTTCAAACTATTCGAGAGTAAATCAAAGTGAAGTGTTGGAATTTTCTGATAAGGCATATTAGTGTGAGTGTTGTCAGCTGAAACTGTCTAAACGTCTAGCCAAATGATGTCTACATTGTCGTCGTTGTTACTATGGATATTTAAACATAAAATGCACAAAAAAATGCTTGTAAAAATGAAGATAACCTGTAAATTTTATGCTCTCAAGAGCTCACACAAACGGTGAAATTTAAGTAACGGGCACTTCACTGCACTTAACAATTTCATCATTGCAGCCTTAGCATAGATATATATACCGCCACAGTTTGCCTTCACTAAACACCTATGAAACATTGAACTGTCAACGGGGAATATTTCATAAAATGTTGCAATATTTATTCATTTCACGTCAAAAAATATTAAAAATCAGGAGGCGCCATCGATCGACATGCATCATTTTTCATTCAAATATTTAATGCCGCTGTTTGTCTGAGATGTGGAATGAATAGCGTGGAACCGTATTGCATCAGCAGCAATATCGTTGAAAAAGAAAGTAGGAAAAGATTGAAGTATCATTTCATACGAAAATATGAGCGATTAGAGCAACTCTGAGATAATTTATGTTATGAGCAAATACACCAGAGCACGTGTTTACTAACTTCCTCCCTACCCACAACTAATAGCTATTCAGCACGTGCTTGTACTCCCTCATAGAAATCTTAGCTAATTTTATAACCGCTCTTCGAGCGTCTATTGGCTATTGCCAAAAACATCGCAACTACAATCGCTTGCCATTTCTGATTCGAAACTTTAAGAACCAATCTTGCATATTGTTCTTATTCATGAGTTCTCACCAAACGCATGCGTCACCTTCTTCGCCATTTCTGCGGCATTTATTCTCAAATAATAATATACAAATTAAAGACCCTCACAACAATTGGCACACAGAAAAGAGCTTAGGCATTCATCACGTGCGCCTACATGCTAGAACTGTTGACACTCTTATGCGCTTCGAGTGATCACAATTATGATCCTCAAATAGGATCGCCTAACTAAACAAACAATTTTTTTTGGTACTTGTGAAGATGCATAGATCTGCATTAGATTCTATAGTTGGATCTGATGGATTGCAAAGAATAGGAGAATTGAAACTGTAAAATTGAATGAAGTTATTAATGTATAGGATCATGACGCCTTATTGAAGAATAGAAATTTTGGCTATGAAAAATTGGGAAGAAAAGTTGAAGAAAAAAAAAAGATTTTATCCATCAGAGACCCGTCAGAGCCAGCATATATAATTATGAACATATACTATATGTATGATTAAGTTATGCTCGAAATAATTGCAACTTGGAACAAGTATAACTCATAATAAAGAATTAAACAACAAAAATAATTCGTCTCGAGATGCTTCACACAAATTCGATCGAATATGATTTTTAGTTTCTCGAATATAAAATATGACGAAAACCAACAAAAAACGTTCTAAAAATTAGCAAGCGAAAATTTGAAATCGCTTGCGAACGAAAACTCTAAAAAAGAGCACAAAAGCGCGTTTGAACTCAAGATTAGCAATATAAAGATGAATGCGGCATTCAAGGGAAATAAAGCAGTCAAAAAAGAATGAGACGTGCACTTTCCACAAATATCAGAAATTTAGGCATTTTACGAACAGAACATATCGATTCCCAACATACACACCACATCGACACATTCGGCGAAAAAAAAACCGACAGTATGAATTTGATGATCTACACTTTGCTAGGTGTACATTTCGATCTTTTTACATGTGTACCTACCAATTAGTAGATCATCTTACTCCATTATTTCCTTTGCAACCATTAATAACAATAGCGGAATGGGATGAAGGGATGAATGACAGAATAAAAAAATTTCTGGAGGAAAAACTTTAAACTTTTGCAATTAGTGGCATATGCATCGTGCAGTAAAGATAATCACTTTCCCGATCCTCAGCTGAAATGCACTAGAACGAAATTTACCGATATGAAACACCAGCATTCAGCATCACCGCATGCATGAAAATATTCCACCTCTTTAGAAACATATATGTTACATCAAAACGTAGTATTTCCAAAATAGTTTTTTGGGAAATACGCACTGAATTAAGATGCAAGGAAGATATAAAGCAACAAATATTCGAGCAAACCAAATATTAGTGTAACAAAAGGGCTAATATTGACAGCAATTCGTCCGCGCCTGCCCATATGATCTTAATTTGCATATTGTTTTAAATTCACAGCTGAATAAATTTGCATATTTAATACGGCTTCACTTAGCGACAGCCGACATAAGCACACGACTGTGCCCTCCTTAATTTTTGAATAGACGGAGCAGAAGCAAGAGAGAAGAACCAGTTTATGGGGAGCACCACGGCTCTAACATGAGCCGAATCAAAGAAATGCAAACCCGCCGCAGCGCAACGTATATAGTCCCAAGATATCGCCTGAGGCAGCACCAGAACACATAAGTCGATCAATGACACTGTGTGAAGGACAATAAACGAGAATCGACTATACGAGTAAATGTGATCACTGCAGAGTTGGATCGCAAGTAGATATCTTGGGTTGGCTCATCGATACCATACCCAAACTAATTTTCTATGTTTCCTTATTAATGAATGCATATGAAACATTAATGTTTTATGCAAGTTTACATGAATTCCTCTTCGTTTCTCTCTTAATTTTCAAAAAGAATCTCGTTTTAAAACTCGCTTTCTACAGAATTTTCTCTTTTTTTCGACTCCTAACTTTTCTCTTTCACTCTTTCCTCTCACATCGTTCTTTTGAATCAGTCACCCACTCGACCACCACGCAAGCTAATGTGTTGGAAAAATTAGACGTGGTCGTTTCGAGAGAATTTCTCCGAAAATTTCGCCTAATCTATGCAGTTCCTCGATTACAGTTTTTTTTTCTGGGTTTTTTGGACTAACAACGCTGATTCACAGAAACGGACTCACAAAAAAAACTGCGAAACCAACAAATTTAATGATTTACAGATTACATCTTGGTTTCATCCTCAAAGATTTCACGATCGCTTTCTCACTGAAAAGTTTTCAAGTCCGATCTCCCTCCAACCGATCGATTCACATGCAATTTTCGGCTAACAATCCTTTGTTCCTCTCCTGCCTCTCTCATCCCATGAATATGCTCAAGTTTTCGCGCATGAGAGGCGAAAGTGTTTCCGTCGTTGCGGTGTAATCAAAGTGACAAGTGAGAATCATAATCTTAACAACCGGCTACAGATTCCCTTTTTTTTCCTTGAAAATTTTATTTCATACGCAATTAGCTGCATTCTGAAACTCTCCTATGCGTTAATCGAACCAATTTCGCGAATGCTGCAACGAAAATATTAGCTGCGAATTAAATATTTCCGCATTTGAAAATCTATGGCGTTATATGCGCTTCCTTTGATGACAGCTCGAAATTTGAGGGATTCATCATTGCATCCATCGATCAGATGTCGAAGTGTCAAGATGGCAATTGACGATATTGGAGAATTCAGTAAAAATATCGAGAGTGAAAAAATGTAAGAGCACAACGTGAACAAAGTGTTACAGATGGATTTCATCAAAAACAAGAAATTTATAATCGCCGTGCAAAGCTGTGATGATACTTGACGTAATTAGTGGATTCTCATGCTTCCCTCTTACCTGTTCCCTCTGCTCCCTAACCAACATTTGTTAGATACTGCAAGTAAAGGCTCACAATTGTGATGGATAGAAGGGTGTGGATGAGTAGTTTAAGGCGATCTGAGATTGCAAACGAAACTCATCGTTTAGAATCGAAAATACAAAAACCGAATGAACGAGAAATTAGAAATTAATCATCGCCAATGTGTGGCGCCCTTTAATCGCATTTTATTCCACTAGAAATGCAGCAACATATTTTAGAAAATACGAAATGTAGCATCACTATATGAGCTAATGGTTGTTCTTTATATTATAACGGTATAGAATGTGAGTGACACAATTCTCTCACCGTCACAGAAATGAATGTACTAGGACGATGTTAAACTGCTATCACAACTAGCAATACTTCAGTATATAAAGCTAATTATGTGTGTTCTCAGGTGCACATTGTTGAAACAGCCACGTATGGGCGCATAAATCGCTTCCGGTCAAGCTAGCAGACTTCTTTGTCGGTTGGTGTCCCTCGGTGCCGGCATGCGCAACGAAATCTGCATTGAACAATCATTGAACATTGACCAAATGTAGAAACTCTTAGCACGCTTCAACGCTTGGTCAACAAAGAAGTAGCGGCCAATATGGTCACTATACTCGCAAAGATTAGTACTATTTATGCTTTTCGAAGAGAAAACATTTCACTCCGATAAAATGATTTCATTACAACATTTCGTCATTTCTATACTATGGCAAGTTTTCGCGCTTAAATATCTATTTTTTTTAAAATTATAAATAAAATGATAAAGTGTGATTTAGAAGACAATCGAAAAACTTCAAAGATCGTAAGAAGAATGACAGATCCCTTAACTTTCCGTTCTATTTCAATGGTCGTCGAATTTCCCCGTATTTCACTGGTTTCTTCAACTGCTTACTATAGAATTATCTATGCAACTAATGGAAATATTACTCTGCACAGGCCTATTATTTCAGCATGTATTTGAGTCAACAATAATCCCAATATAATACAGCATTCAAAGATAATAGCGAGGAAGAGTTCCACAGGAAATAGATAGTACAATAGGCGCTCATTCTTTTCTCTCGGTTAACGAAGCAGTTTCATAAATCACCAATAAATAGCAAATATCCGACATAGTGCCTTCTCTCACATTTCCGTTAACTCGTCCTCACCCACTAGCTCAATCTATGAGAGCTTCTTTCTGCAGTTGGATTGATACAAGACAAAACACCACTCGATATGAAATGTTTGCAACTTTTTTTTGCTGTTTTTAAATATCCCTAATTATATTCGAAGCTGAAAAGTTAATATAAAATATAATATAATAGCTGTTTGTTCTATGGGGCACATCTTACTGATTTCAAGGATCCCGAGTTGAAGTTAATCGGATAAGAAGATGCATATTAGCGTATGTGCACACAAACTCACGCACGTACTCGCGCACATATGCACAGACGTTGCCGTGAACACATTTTATTAAGAACAGCGAGACGAATATTTTATAAAGGGAATTTTTTTTTTTTTTTTGCAACAGTGTTCAACTTCGTAATTTCATTGTTGGTGTGCAAGTGATAACACCCTTTTGCCTTGCATAGATCAGCTTCAGTGATCGCTGATTCACTTATGAATGCTGATTATTGCATTTAACGTTGGTTTTGATCATTAGTTTGACCACTTCACAATTGAGCCCTGAGGCAATATATGGATATATAGAATGCCTCAATACGAGTTCACTAGTCATTGTGCCAGTTATGGTATTTTTGAGGGGCATGCATTTGTTTGAGGTTTTCATACTTATACTATCAATGTAATAGGATGATAAAGTGGTGGTGTAGGTATGTATGATGGCTAGTGCGAAGTTGACAGTGTTGCTTAATTTAAGTGAATTTTTGCGTGAATCTACACTAAAGTTTAGTTGGCCACTATTTTAAATGTTCATTCGAATTAGCCATGTAATTTTACTTAATCGGATCTTCTGAAGAAAACATAACAACATAATTAATATTCATTGGGCAAATCCTAATTTATTTTGTCTCAAGCATAAGAATCAATGTCGTTGCATCATCAAGAAATAAACATCCATATCGGCGAAAATTGCAAACATTTAAACGAGAATCGACTATACGAGTAAATGTGATCACTGCAGAGTTGGATCGCAAGTAGATATCTTGGGTTGGCTCATCGATACCATACCCAAACTAATTTTCTATGTTTCCTTATTAATGAATGCATATGAAACATTAATGTTTTATGCAAGTTTACATGAATTCCTCTTCGTTTCTCTCTTAATTTTCAAAAAGAATCTCGTTTTAAAACTCGCTTTCTACAGAATTTTCTCTTTTTTTCGACTCCTAACTTTTCTCTTTCACTCTTTCCTCTCACATCGTTCTTTTGAATCAGTCACCCACTCGACCACCACGCAAGCTAATGTGTTGGAAAAATTAGACGTGGTCGTTTCGAGAGAATTTCTCCGAAAATTTCGCCTAATCTATGCAGTTCCTCGATTACAGTTTTTTTTTCTGGGTTTTTTGGACTAACAACGCTGATTCACAGAAACGGACTCACAAAAAAAACTGCGAAACCAACAAATTTAATGATTTACAGATTACATCTTGGTTTCATCCTCAAAGATTTCACGATCGCTTTCTCACTGAAAAGTTTTCAAGTCCGATCTCCCTCCAACCGATCGATTCACATGCAATTTTCGGCTAACAATCCTTTGTTCCTCTCCTGCCTCTCTCATCCCATGAATATGCTCAAGTTTTCGCGCATGAGAGGCGAAAGTGTTTCCGTCGTTGCGGTGTAATCAAAGTGACAAGTGAGAATCATAATCTTAACAACCGGCTACAGATTCCCTTTTTTTTCCTTGAAAATTTTATTTCATACGCAATTAGCTGCATTCTGAAACTCTCCTATGCGTTAATCGAACCAATTTCGCGAATGCTGCAACGAAAATATTAGCTGCGAATTAAATATTTCCGCATTTGAAAATCTATGGCGTTATATGCGCTTCCTTTGATGACAGCTCGAAATTTGAGGGATTCATCATTGCATCCATCGATCAGATGTCGAAGTGTCAAGATGGCAATTGACGATATTGGAGAATTCAGTAAAAATATCGAGAGTGAAAAAATGTAAGAGCACAACGTGAACAAAGTGTTACAGATGGATTTCATCAAAAACAAGAAATTTATAATCGCCGTGCAAAGCTGTGATGATACTTGACGTAATTAGTGGATTCTCATGCTTCCCTCTTACCTGTTCCCTCTGCTCCCTAACCAACATTTGTTAGATACTGCAAGTAAAGGCTCACAATTGTGATGGATAGAAGGGTGTGGATGAGTAGTTTAAGGCGATCTGAGATTGCAAACGAAACTCATCGTTTAGAATCGAAAATACAAAAACCGAATGAACGAGAAATTAGAAATTAATCATCGCCAATGTGTGGCGCCCTTTAATCGCATTTTATTCCACTAGAAATGCAGCAACATATTTTAGAAAATACGAAATGTAGCATCACTATATGAGCTAATGGTTGTTCTTTATATTATAACGGTATAGAATGTGAGTGACACAATTCTCTCACCGTCACAGAAATGAATGTACTAGGACGATGTTAAACTGCTATCACAACTAGCAATACTTCAGTATATAAAGCTAATTATGTGTGTTCTCAGGTGCACATTGTTGAAACAGCCACGTATGGGCGCATAAATCGCTTCCGGTCAAGCTAGCAGACTTCTTTGTCGGTTGGTGTCCCTCGGTGCCGGCATGCGCAACGAAATCTGCATTGAACAATCATTGAACATTGACCAAATGTAGAAACTCTTAGCACGCTTCAACGCTTGGTCAACAAAGAAGTAGCGGCCAATATGGTCACTATACTCGCAAAGATTAGTACTATTTATGCTTTTCGAAGAGAAAACATTTCACTCCGATAAAATGATTTCATTACAACATTTCGTCATTTCTATACTATGGCAAGTTTTCGCGCTTAAATATCTATTTTTTTTAAAATTATAAATAAAATGATAAAGTGTGATTTAGAAGACAATCGAAAAACTTCAAAGATCGTAAGAAGAATGACAGATCCCTTAACTTTCCGTTCTATTTCAATGGTCGTCGAATTTCCCCGTATTTCACTGGTTTCTTCAACTGCTTACTATAGAATTATCTATGCAACTAATGGAAATATTACTCTGCACAGGCCTATTATTTCAGCATGTATTTGAGTCAACAATAATCCCAATATAATACAGCATTCAAAGATAATAGCGAGGAAGAGTTCCACAGGAAATAGATAGTACAATAGGCGCTCATTCTTTTCTCTCGGTTAACGAAGCAGTTTCATAAATCACCAATAAATAGCAAATATCCGACATAGTGCCTTCTCTCACATTTCCGTTAACTCGTCCTCACCCACTAGCTCAATCTATGAGAGCTTCTTTCTGCAGTTGGATTGATACAAGACAAAACACCACTCGATATGAAATGTTTGCAACTTTTTTTTGCTGTTTTTAAATATCCCTAATTATATTCGAAGCTGAAAAGTTAATATAAAATATAATATAATAGCTGTTTGTTCTATGGGGCACATCTTACTGATTTCAAGGATCCCGAGTTGAAGTTAATCGGATAAGAAGATGCATATTAGCGTATGTGCACACAAACTCACGCACGTACTCGCGCACATATGCACAGACGTTGCCGTGAACACATTTTATTAAGAACAGCGAGACGAATATTTTATAAAGGGAATTTTTTTTTTTTTTTTGCAACAGTGTTCAACTTCGTAATTTCATTGTTGGTGTGCAAGTGATAACACCCTTTTGCCTTGCATAGATCAGCTTCAGTGATCGCTGATTCACTTATGAATGCTGATTATTGCATTTAACGTTGGTTTTGATCATTAGTTTGACCACTTCACAATTGAGCCCTGAGGCAATATATGGATATATAGAATGCCTCAATACGAGTTCACTAGTCATTGTGCCAGTTATGGTATTTTTGAGGGGCATGCATTTGTTTGAGGTTTTCATACTTATACTATCAATGTAATAGGATGATAAAGTGGTGGTGTAGGTATGTATGATGGCTAGTGCGAAGTTGACAGTGTTGCTTAATTTAAGTGAATTTTTGCGTGAATCTACACTAAAGTTTAGTTGGCCACTATTTTAAATGTTCATTCGAATTAGCCATGTAATTTTACTTAATCGGATCTTCTGAAGAAAACATAACAACATAATTAATATTCATTGGGCAAATCCTAATTTATTTTGTCTCAAGCATAAGAATCAATGTCGTTGCATCATCAAGAAATAAACATCCATATCGGCGAAAATTGCAAACATTTAAATGCATCCCACATTTGATATAACATTTATGAGGTTGAATATATTCTCCAATATTTTCATTCAATAAAAAAAAATGTTGACGTTAAGCATAACAATGACTCGTTATTAGATAACGCTTTGAAGTATCACAGTAACTAACATCTGCTAACATCGTCCAAGTTAAAGCTTGAAATATTTTAACGAGTGCAAGTGAAAATTATATTACAACCGCCTTATTCTCACGAAGAGCATAAATAAAGCTAGCAAAGCTTTAAAGCAGGTCGTACACTCTTTCTTGTCTAAAAGACTAAAGAAAATTGATGGAAAAACCTATGTGCGTTTCTATTGGCAACCGTTTGTCGGGCAGCTTTAAGCCTGTTTCACCAATATTTCTCGTTGTTTTTTCACGTTTCATAAGTATATAAATATGAATAATATAAATATAAATATAAATATAAATTTATTTATATTTATATGTATATACATATATATTTGTTCGGAGTGAAATAACGCTGAACAGTTGAATTTTTTGTGAATAGAAGATAGGCTGCAACAACGAATTCATTTATAACATAACGCAAAGTTTTGAAAAATTTGGAGAAAGTCATAAAAATTAAGCATAAACTCATGTTGCCATCACTGGATGTCTATAGAGATGTGATCTCTTAAATCGACGCGAAGTTTTTGAAAAATGTTTGCGAATTTAATTCAGCTACGATAATTTTCATAAAAATCGGAAGTGAAATTGAAGAAAAAAAAGGATGCAAAACGATAACCTCCCTACATATTTGGCCATATTACACCTTTTTAAAGAATGTTAGCTCCATTTTGTGATATTATTCAGCTTAAAACAGTATTGTAAAATATTTGAATTTAAATAAAATAAAGAAATTTCACGACTCTTACTCGCGAAATGATTTACCTATAATGATGCACTGTGCGGGATGATTTGCTAGACGGAAAATTGCTGCAATAATTATGCACCTAGTGGATTCTATATCGTATATGTAATGAGGATTTTTTGCACAGTCTAATAAGCATCACTATCTAATCACCTTACATTACATAAATATAGATCCTAATCAAAAATACTGAAACCCCGAAGAAACAAACGTCATTGAAATATTTATATAGGTTTAGTGCTAAAATATGCGGACAAATAGGAGTGATGGGAAAAAGGAAAGGAACGAAGGAAAGCAATGAGCTACATATGACTTGCTATTGGGGAATTGGCAGTCCACTCCTCTTTCCTCTCTCTTATACTACGTCCTAACATATATTCCACATTGCCGCACCCTCTCCTCACACAAACTTGCAAATCCAACCCATGTTTGCTATGGCCACCCCTAACTGAACGCAAAAGCGAATGGGTTCAAAGAGTCGCGAGCAGAGAAACGAAGGAGAGGCGTATATCACTACGCTAAATTGTGGGGGTCCTTCCACAACAAAGGTGCTTGGTGAAACCCATTAACACACGTAACCTTTGCTCGCAGAGGTCATGTCGCATCAAATCTCGTTTCCTTCATATAAATGAAGCTTCAAAATCCACTTCCGGAAGTTCCAGCTTATCCTTAAAAAATTTAATGTTGAAAATGGCACTTTTTCACTCAAGATGAATCCAAAGCACAATCAAAAAGACAAATAAACATAATACATCTGAATATCTGTATGACCCTCACGCATACACAACAGCGCACAGAATTGCGCTTTTGTGGAAGAACTCGTCCATCATTACAACTTCCGTTGTTTTCATCCTTTGAAATCGGGAATTTTAAGATAGCTGATTATAGATGTACTATATTATAGTATAACATTTTTGGGGTTTTTTCGACAACCCACACAACGAACACATATGGTGGCATTAACTACTCCATTGCAGATCCGAGACGACTGTATTCCCCGTACAATCGATGCAATCTTTACTGAACACCATAAAGAACAGTGGTGCGAAGCAAAAACCGGTCACATTGACATCACATAAGCCACATTCATACTGTCACCCCCTCACTATTACTCAGACCTTCATTTAATGACATTCCTGTTGCCTTCAATTGGCCTATATGAGCACCGACCAGCCATTTCAATTCACTATTGATCATTTAGTAAGCCATCTGAATTCCATGCATGTAAATGGTCTCCTTCCTCATAAAAACAACTACAGATCGTGCCACTAAACCAATACTCATTATTGACTAACTATGTGAGTATATCTATATATCGAAAAGAAGTAAAATTGGTGCGAAGTCTTCGATAACCATTGAAAGAAGCAGTTTACTCGTAGAAACAACACAATATGATACTTCAGATAGGCGCATAACAAAGAGTAAATTCAGAACTGTATATATCAGCTGATAAAATACCACTTGCAAGAAAGTTATTCGAGACAAAGAAGTTAAATCATAAAAATCAATCGGTATTGCAAATCTCCGACTTTTTAAATTTCACTTATTGCAACACAATAATAATAAAAAGGAATATAATTCGAGTCGAAAAAAATATCAAAAGAACTAAACGAAATGAATCATAAAGAGGTGAATAATGAAGAAAAATTTCTCGATATTGAACAAATTCTCAATAAAAATTCTACGAAATGTTAAAATGAAATCATTTTAATGTACTTTTTGAAATGGTAGCTCATAGATCTATTAATGCCGAAATAGTGATAAAAATTTATGCAATGCTTCCTCAACTTTCCCAATTATCAACTCCCTTTTTTTTCTATGTAATTTAAGTCATGAATGCATAACATCGAAAATGAATAAAGAAGCCGTTTGTACATCGAAAATAACATACAATAAGACGGCAATAGCATCCGGAAGAGCATGTAATGTTATAAGAGAGTGAATCAACATTGTTCATCGATTAATACTTCACGATGATGAAGCATGCATGAATAAGTCCTGGTATATAGCCGAGTAGAGTGAGGAGTATATTAATGAGTAGATGAATGCTGCATCCTTTCTCCACAAACACGCCAACCGGCTGAAAATTAAAAAAAAATTATTAAGAAAATCTATTGTTGAAAAAAAAAGAAGATTTGAGCTGCGAAGTGATCCGTTCGTAAATTTTTGCAATTGAAAAGGTTCCTTTCTTGTTTCTTATTCTCTCCCATTTTATTTTTCTTTAAAAGTGAGGAACATGTGAGATGATACGCTCAATTTTGCAGCGCATATCGTTGATAAAAGTATTCGGTTTAGATGGATATCTGTATCTGGAATTGTTTACCCGAATACCCGAAATCTGTACCTGAATACCCGAAATCTGTACCTGAAATCTTATTATACTTGGCACTTCACCGACAACCAACTGACTATTGCAATTAACTTAAAAATTTGAGATTTAAGCAAATCGTGAAAAGAGAGGACTTAAAATTGGCGACAACATTTTTTACGTTTACTCTCAAGCAGCGAAAATAGAGCTCTCTAAGATTGTATTCGTTATGACCTTTCCATTCATATCTCTGAACTTTTAATTCGGCATTATATCAAATGTGTTTATTCTGATGAGATATCCAACTCGAAAGAATACCGAACTGGCAGCCGAAATTACCGAGTTAGCAGCCGAAAGCGGTCGAAATTACGAAAGTACCGAAATTAGCAATTAACGAAAATATAATGCTTGAAAATGAGTTCAATAACAATATGAAACATCTCATTAAGTATTAAATTCTCAAAAACGGCATTCGACATTGTTATTAGCGCTAATTAAGTTCGAATAAATCCACTCATAATTTCACGTCATGAAGAAAGCCATGTTCTTCCCATATGAGGAATTATGCATTCAGTACTGGATGGCAGCCTATTGGCGAGTTGCCAGTGAGTATTATTAGTTAATATCACACAATTCAATTCACCTATTCTCACAAAGAACAAAAGAATGAATGAAATGACCAATCCTTTGGCGTTCTAAAAATATCGAAAATTCTCTTCTTTCTTTTTACTTGTAACAACTTTCTTCTGCTACAAATGTTTTTGAGAATATTTCCTATTCACCTAAAAGACCCATCCTATTAGATATCGATGTTCGTTGGCAAGATGCATAATTTGCATATTTTTACAGAAAATCTACAATGGGAAATTTTTATGCACGAATTTATGTATTTCTTCATCTGCCGAGGGGTCTAATTCGTAAACGATGAAGGTCGCAACGATGAAACTTATTGGCATAATTGAGATTAAATGTGAATTGCTACATTGAATTTTACTTTTATTCAGCAATTTTTATTCAATGAAAGTTAGGCATTTTTTTGAATCGATCGAAAGGGAAATAAAACAAATTTTCAGCTGAAAATTTGCACAAATAAGCAAAACATGTACGAAAAAGTTCCCTCATTTTCAAATACTGATATAAGCGGATAACTTGGCGGACATATCATTTCACTTGTAATTTTTCAGTCTAGTTTCTCTTTTTTTAAATATAACTGCAAAAGTTTTGATAAATGGGGAGAATGATTTTATATCAGCCGGACATTTCTCAAACACTCCAAAATACGACTCATTCAAATTGAGAACAATCGGTAAAAAATAACAAATTTAGAATATGGAAAATCAATTAACGTACATTAGCATGTTAAAATATTAAAGCGATCTTATATATTACTGAAGGAAACTTTGTTTATCAACACAACGAAAAGCGAAGTTGTTAGATTCATTTGTTTATATTGCTAAAAAACATGGCTTTCTCCTCCGGTAAACTGAAATGCTTACAGAAAAAAACCTTTTCCGGATTAGAGAGTGTAATTACTTCCCAGCTATCCCACGAAATTTTTAGCACGTCGTAATTAGAGATTACAAATACAATACTTTAACATATAACAGAAATCAACTTACTGGAATAATCACAGAGCAGCAGATTTTAGGACAGTCACTGCAGGTTAGTGGCATTACGTTATTGCGATTTTATCACCTCAAATCGAATAATAAGTGAGAAACTCTGCAAAATATTGTTGTAAAAGTGGTTGGAATAGCACAAGTGAAAATCGATGAAACGCGAGAATGAATAAATACAGTTGGCATTAATCATAACGATTGAATAAAAGAATTTAAAATGGCGCATATGATTCATACAACAATTCCTCTCATGAAAAAGCGATACATACATTGCAGTGTCATCCAGCCATCTATCCCCTCCTCACTCCTACTCTTTTCAACGAAAGTTCTGCACTTCGATATTAATCTTCATACACGTATTCTGTTTCCCTTAATACTCTTTCAGCCAAATTTGCAGATATCCGTCAACATCCTTCATCTCCCTCCTCTAAACCTCTTAAAACTGTGTACAGGATGTCTCGAGTCAGGGATGATGGTAAGAAGATTGCCTATGTATGAAGTGGTTTCTGAATCTAAAAAATTCTGCAAAAGATTATAACAAGACCGCAGTTTTCATTTTTAAGCGATTAAAAACTTTACTTATTTACGCTGCAAAGCCTGGCGCGGTACCCTTCGGATCCCGCAGCACTCAAAGCACATCCACAACAACAACTCCGGATTTTGTTGACTCCGGAAGACACAACTTTTACGTATAAGACAGTAAAATTGCTCACTCCGAAATGAGTTTACACTTCAGACAAAATGCTGCGTTAAGGAGCAAATGCTGTACGATCATTTATTACACAATAGGCTTCCAGTGATAAACAAGTTGGAGATGTGTGAAAGAAAAAAGTTCATAGTTGCATTATAATGTTGTAAACAAGATTTGAGATTCGATACTAAACATGAAAGTTTTAAATAAATGTCTATAAGTCAATTAAGTAAATATGTAAATAGATAACAATTGGTAATTTACGAATAAATAAAGGAAACTTTACTATTATGAATTAATAAGTATCGAAAAGCTAAGATAGAAATAATTGTGGATTCTATATANATATATACAAGTAAACAGAACCCTTTTAAATGCTACAATACTATAAATACTCATACTAAATAAATAAAAAAATAACAGCATATTTCTGAGAGAAGAATGGAGGGGGGTAAGTGGATTATACCCATCAAGAAAAACCAAAAAATGCACTTAACCAAAACAATTTCGATGTAAAAGGGGAGATTCGCAGACGGCGAATACAATAGAAGAGATAAAACGAAAAAAGATGCGAGGATGAGAGAGGATCGAACGACATTCACATTTACAGCACTCTTCCATCGCTTCCATCCTTCATAAATGCGATGGTTAGAACAGCTGGTGGGGAAAAAAAACAACCGAAATTTAGAGGGATATATGAGACGTCATTCAATAAAAATCATTGCTCCAATAAGTTTCCTTACTACTTGGATATTCTTTACTAAAGAAAATCGCTTTAATATCACAGAGGAAAGAAACTCAACGATGAACAACTCATATAAAATTGGTCAAGATTCGAGAAATTAAACTTTATGGTGAGTGATGAGTCGAATAAATCGTTATTAGTCGTCAAGACAAAAAACAATAAAAGACTACACTAGAATATTCAGAGCACATAGTTCTACGTGCATTCATTTGAAAGAGATTAGCCCATGAATACCATATTCATTTGAATAGAAGCCCATGTTCATGATTTTCTGGATTTCCG
The DNA here is from genome assembly GCA_006503575.1 of Baylisascaris schroederi. Classification (NCBI taxonomy): domain Eukaryota; kingdom Metazoa; phylum Nematoda; class Chromadorea; order Rhabditida; family Ascarididae; genus Baylisascaris; species Baylisascaris schroederi. The sequence continues at coordinate 45,880 of QEWY01000769.1, read as the reverse complement.
AATAACCGCTCATTTAGAAGAAGGTATATCACCTCCAAAAAAAGCTCGCATTTTTTATCGCGTTCTTCTTTATGCCATTTGTGATTACGAGAACGTTTCTAATATATTCAAATATAAATTATTATACTTAACAGTTAGTCAAACTAAACGTAATTGATGATGAAAGTTCGCATGCCAAAGTTTCTTACAATAGGGCTTAAAAAGAAACTACTCTAACGGGAAAAGAGTATGCTTCTTGCTTTGTGCAGCTTTATAATGGAAATTACATTCAAAGAGGCCTATAAAAAAGTGAACAAAGAATCTCTATGTTCCTTCCAACAAAATTTAGCTAAAGGTCGAATTTAATGCTTGTTGGGATGATCCGAATAAGTGCCAATGGATATGCTTTAAAATGTTTTTCAAAGTTCCCAAGAAATACGTCATATTATTGCATAATGCCAAAATTATATCCCATTCGGCACTTGTTGAACTCCTCGAACGTTAATACCCCCACCCACTCATTTATTATTAGCTTTAAAGGGATAGTAATCATTCACAACTTTTATGACCGAACTTAATGTCAAATTTTTATGGCTGAAATTCAGCATGAATGAGATGGTGAGCTGAAGTCTAGAAGTTCAGCGCCGACTCTTCATCCGTACCGCAAAAAAAAAAAAAAAAATAAGAAGGGATCGTTGTAAAAGCCAAGCATTATTGCTAACCAGAAAAGGGTTCTTTCGATGGAAAAGAGCATATCTGAAATTGAAGCGTATTCAAAAGAGAATTGATAGAATAGCAGGGCGTATGCTAGTTGAATAATGCAGAAATGCGGCTCGCTGCCACACGCAACCAAGTGCTTTCCCAAAATAGCGAAAGCGCTAATCCATAGACATGTGTGTGCGTCGCTGATGCCGATCGTTTCATCCAATTTGACAAACATCAATCCACAATGAGCAATACTTAACATCCACCCTGAAGAGGGCTATTATTCACACAATATACTATTCACTACCTCAGAGACGTACAGATAAAGTGAAACTGATTTTAAAAAAAAAACATCTACGTTACCTAATTTACGTGCAAATTCTCGAAAATCGATATATATATGGTCGATTTTCGTTCGTTAAGTTTGTCTTATTAGAACAAAAAAAGAAAAAAAACGGGTGCCAGATGGTTGAAAAGAGATGGTTCATCTCATTCGCAGAAACAGAGCACCAACAAAGAGGAGAGGTGAGTACGCAAATACCACTTATCGAAGTCGAGCCTATCTGTGCTAACACCGTAAGGCGATTATTTTTGCGTCGCTTTATAACTGGTTTCCACTTCTACATTAGCATGCATTCAAGTTTTCCAAAATCTTAGCACATGTATGCAATCTATGAGAGTTATTCACATCTAAAATGGACCTGTCACGTTGAAAAAAAAACATAACTAAATTCGAAGAGGAACGCTGATAGCAGGCCACCTCAAATTCCATTTGGGTAGAGAAAAGGTGATTGTAAATCATTGGGGCCCGTTCACTGCCCAATAATTTTGCTCTCATAGATGACAATTGAAAATGACGACCGTTGAAATGAATACTATTGATGTGCCATTTAACTCAAAACCGACATTTAAAAAAAAGGAATCTCGAGATTTGTGTGTAAAACCTTGTGCAAATCCATCCTCTCAAAGTACAGTCAACCATCTTTCATATAAAATTGTTTTAATGGTCTATGAAAAATTTACGATAAGCACATATAGGTAACCAACAATAAAATATTGTTGCCCAGTTAGTTGCAATGTTTGCACTATGCTATATTCCTAGACAGCAAACACAACAACCTTCAGCATAGAAGAGACAAATCGAACAGCAATGGCAACATACGATACACATTGGTGAATATATGCGGTTGGAATGCAGGTACACGTTAACGTGAACAGTCACTGATCGTCGTGAGGTTGTGACCTCGGATACCGTCTCTCTATAACCGATCACATACAATCGAGCGTCGATCATACACTCGAATCGATTGGCAATATTCCACGCAATGCGTTTAATGTTGCCCTTTTTATAAGAGATACAAAAACGACTTCAAACATATTATTTGATGCTATCGTTGTTGACTACTTAATAAACGTAGCAATTCTTCTAATAATTTATTCATACAATCATACCTCATTCTTCCTCTTACCTTTATCTACGAGTATTTAGATCTGTAAAGGAATTCAAATAAAGCTTAGTTTTTAGTCACTACACTTTTATGAAACTTTCTTGAAGCATTCACCATCATATAACTCGAGGATATAGCATTGCATATATATTCTTTCAATTTATAGGCAATGGGAATAGTACAACAACAATTTGATTCAGATAAATTACTGACGACCGGAAATTGTAACGAATAGCAAAATATAGGAAGAATTTGACGATATATTCATAAAATAGGGAAGTGATCGGCAATAGTAATCTAATAGCACTATAGAAAAGCAAACGATTTCCATTGTCATATCCGATTATAAACGCCGAATCGTTGAGGTATTCTCTCTATTCGATCGAATTAATTATGGATGTAACAAATAATGAATGGTGGAAATATTGTATCATTGTTGAAACTTGAATAGATGTATGCTAATGGTTAGAGGTTATTTATATATTTATTACAAACAAATCTTGAAGTATTATGCTTTGATAATTAGAGTCATTGATAATCAAATCATTGATAATTAGGGCGGTAATAATTGTGAATAATTATAGATCAAATGCTCTACACTAAGGGCATAATATGTATCTTTGTAAGGTTAATCAAAACAAATGACAATACCAATCTCAACTTCCTTCACGAATATCGTTTTCGTTATTTTTGAAGGTGAAACACTTTCAGAAGAACTCGAAAAACCATCAACTAAGAAAGTCAACGGAGATCCATGCACTTCTGAAATGGAGCCCGTGAAAACGGGCAGAATCCTTTCTCTTCTAACATTTGGTCTGATAAAAACTTTGGCATCTGCATATTCGAAAACACTTACTTATGAAATTTGATTGCGACCTGAGAACTTCTGAGGTCGACCTTGCAACGTGCTGAAGAAAGAAGTCTTCCCACCTCCACCTCCTCCCCGGGGATTTGCTTTCCCAGGTCATGAATATCGACGTCATTGCTCCCAATCTCATCGTGGTAGTAACTGTGCCAATTGATTGCACCATGTATTTTCCAAAAAAAACCAAAAAAAAACTTTCCCCACTCAGACTCGAACACAATGGCTCCAATTATGGAGGAAACTGAAAGGTATGTAAATAAAAGATTCAATGAATAGAAGACTAATTTCTGAACTGAGCCTATAGATCTATTCAGTAAATTTATCTGCAGTTGTAATGGCAAACTGAAACTCAGGATAGGGATCGCCTTATCAACGAGCTTTTTCCTGCAAAGCAGAAGTGCGAAAACGATCGATAAAACGGATACCGTATATCCTCGATAAAGCCCCTGCTAGTCTATTTCACGTGAATTGTTGGCAGAAAAGGATGGAAGGCGAAAAAAAGGTGCCTTCACTAACATCGACTTTAAACACAGCCTGCCCAACATAGGGCGTTTTCAGTAAGGGTGTCTTTATACATAGGTTGTTCAATGTGGTCAAAGGTAACAAGTAAAATGAAGGTTCAGATAGGCTGCTTCGACTGTTAATGTTCGTGGGAGGGGAGGGGGGGGTGAGGAAACGGGAGAGGGGGTCCAATCTACTGGAGTATCGAACAAGTTAAGGAATAGCCAAAGGAGATTCAACGAAATATGCTTTCGCATCATATCCATCTGGCCAACTAGTTTTATACATCTTAACCAAAAGAAAGTAAACAGGCAGGGAAACGATTCCATATTTTAATTGAATCAATCGCTCGTGAGAAGCGCCTCTAAAGATTTGTCCTTTTTTTTTTAAGATCTGGCCGATGAAAATGGAAATACAATCGGTATGAAATGCATAAGAATTCTTCGGCGTTTTCGATTTTCTATAATTCCTTCCATATTCCAGAACTGATTGATCAATCTAGAGTATAAAAATTCAGCTCTTTTATGCTACAACAGATGGCGTTGCAAAGATGTGATACCTCAGCTAGAAACAACGAGATCATCATAAAAGGCAATAGATGGGAAAGTAGATGTACCACTCATCTCCTTCCACGTCGTCAAAAGCAATCAGATGGCTTAATTGTGAGGCTCAGACTTCCGGAAGTGCTCAGCCTAAGATGACTACGTACAGTTTTTTTTTTTTTTGAGGATTGCAATCTATTCGATGTTGAAATATTGTTTAGATTTTGTGAAATTTGTTTGCTTTTCCTCAGAGATGAGATGATGTGAATTTATGGCGTTAAAAGTGATTAGGGGTAATCTTTGTTTATATTTGTGGTATTCTTTATTGATCCAACAAAGCCAACTATCGGTCATTCAACCTCATTAACCATTTCCACCAATTTTTTATTTCAGTAAAATTTCCTTAAAGTAGAGTATTCCTATTATGAAAACTGCTGATAATGAAATACTATCACTTCATCTATTTTTATAGGCTAAAGAAAACACTTCATTAAAACATAAGTAAAGTATTGAGCAACCGAGCTAAACAAGAAAAAAAATTTTTTGACGCAATCAGAAATGAAAAACCATACGCTACTTTCCAAGGAATCCAGGATTACAGCCTGTTAGGTTCGGTCCCAGCTTAATTCCTTTTACGTTGAAAGAAAAGCTGGGAATTTAGAGGGTAGCAATTTGTACAGCAATGTTCACATAATTGTGTGTTCAAGGCTACGAATTGTTCTCCATCACCAAAAAAGTGGGCAATAGAACTGCACAATGTCGTATAGTTCTAAATTTCTGGTTACGTTCTGTGTGAAGAGAGAAAGAAATGAACGATAAGGGGATGCTGCGAGAGAATACTTTTGGTTGTTAGGAGGAGAGGAAGTTACATATGTGATGGAAGAAGAGAGGATGAGAAAATCCGCCTTTCTTGTCGTAAACGGACGAAAGTGAATACAGCGATGCAGATCATATCGGAGATCCTTGGCGTCGGCAACAAAACTGGTTGCAGTGGAATTTCACAAACACTCACTATGCGTTTTCATTTTTTATCGATTCTCAACAGGCACTTCTCAAACTTGTAGGGTACATAATCTGCAGAGTGTAGTGCGTAAAAACATTTCGCCACAATTTGTCAAAAACAGTAAAGATATAAACAAATTGCGAAGAATCGACAGCAACATATGTGGATTCAAAGGGATGAAGCAGCTCCACACCCCCATACGTTCCCCCTTCCACTTCTTTTCCCACCAATAATATCAACACTGACCTCTGAAACAAATCATCACCAACACAGTGATTATAATCAGTGTCGCTAATCTGTTGCAATCTAACGAATATGCTTCGAATTCACCAACCAAACTAAGCTTCATAATGGTAAGATATGCAGCAAGCAAATTTTAGTCTATTTATAAACCGACGGCACTGTTGTAGGTATTAGGCAAATGAACCCTCTCTATAGATGGATACCATCGAAACATGAAAATGGCTGATGTTGCAGATGCTGCAGCTTAAAGCAATGTGTGCGGGTACCACATTTTTGTGAGTGGACCCTATCCCCAATGCACTAGCCGCCTTTCCAGTGATAAGCAATCGAATGGCTTCCTAAGGGATAGAAATTATGCCACGGATGGTTCCTTGCATTTAAAGGAAGAAGGACTGCGCTGGAGTAACTCGCCCCTCCCCTCGTTCTCACCTTACAAACTGAACATTAATAAGGGACCAAACGTTGCATTCGATCAATAACATTAAATTGCCAACAATTGTGCCAAAGATTACAATGGTATTAGTAAAGAGCATGTAAGCCAAAAGCGTGAGGAATGAAAGACTTCAGACATAATACACGAAGAAAAATTTATATGCATCGTCTCGCCTTTCTTAACAATTCAAGCACTTCTAAAATGTGCATTTCCCATTTCCTTTCCAGCAGTGCTAATGAACCCACTAGAATTTCAAAGTTCGAGATCAACTCTGCTGTAGCATCTAGATCTGCCATCAATCTTGGACTACCTACTCAGGTTTACCATCACCAACAGAAAATGAAACAGTCGGCGGATTGGTTGCGGCAGCTTCGAGACTCTCGACTTCACTTCGGTACTTCTGAATGAGCTTATGCGCCTCCTTCAAAGAATCCCTTAGGTCATCGATTTCTTTACCGATTTCCGTCCTTGCATTCGTTATCATCTCTAGAGTGCGCTTACGTACATGCACAACTAAAAATCGAATTACTCTTTAATGAATAAATGGCTGAAAAAACATCAACGATTGCTTACTGAAGAAAAGTTTGGACTGCTTTTCAGCTTTTCTCACTTCCAAAGTGAAAAATTCAGTTAACAATTTAACAACTGACAACTCAAATTTACATTTGTTACTGTTATTGTATGATATTGAAGCATTCTGTAGAAGCACTTATATATGAACTGATGGAGATTTGAAAGTTATTTTGCCTTTTTCCGTTCATCTCGTTGATGTAACTTTCGCCCTTCCTTCTCTGAACTCCAAAGGCACCTCCAATTTCTGGCTGTCATCTTTCTTGATGATCATAACTTTCGCATTTTAAAGTCCCTTTTCCTTCTCAGGCCGTCTTCAGCACCGCTAAAAAAGCAGCGCTTGCAGCAAATTAAACTTACAATCAGTGTAAAACCTTTTCGGGTCACACTTCCTTCCTTCGGAGCCCACCAACGCTTTATACATCGTCACTGTCGGCTCTTGAAAAACCTTTAAAGAGTTAATTATTATGCTTATCCGAACTCAAAGAAAATTTACTTCACAGAAACCATTAATAAAATCTGATGGTTTGATAGAGTAAAACTATGCTTGTTGATGGAATCTGATTCCACGAAACCTACACAGCATAACGACAAATTAGAAATTCAAACCATAATGGGTTTAAACCTCATCTTTGTGGAAAGCATACATTCGATCTGGAAATCATTTTCTACGGATCGAAAAAATGGCCCTTCAGGGATTGTAACGAAAGTTAAATCGACCTCATGGCTCATAAGTGAATATCGACTATAGTCGAATGTCGTTTCATATGTACAATTTTTAAATCGACCAAAAAATAAACGTTTTTAAAAACTCTCAAATCCTTTCAAATGTATTTCATCTAAGATGCTTTTATAATGGCTAATGCTCGAAGATGATTTTATGACGGAAATACATGAAAAAGAATGTGGCATCTCTAATAATAAGTTAGCAACGTCTATCCAATTATGAAGACTTTTGATCACCGGCCAGCTGCCTATCATTTGTCTTGACATAAAATTTTTAATGATTCATTAATTCAAATTCATGTTCCCATCGTATTTGGAATGAATTTTCATCATTCGCTAAAATGACAGAAATTCTGCCATATATTACAAATATATTTAAGCACAAAATTATTCATTTCTATAAAAAAAACTCCCGCTGTTGAATTTAAGTTCGTTATTACGTTGTATTGTCAAAACGTCTGTAATTTTAAACTGGCTCTGAAACTAATAAAAACTGTCGCCATGGTAAAACATCTATGGATCAAGTATAGGTTAGGTTAGTAAAATGCTGAAGTAACAATGATGTGCAGGAATAAAAGAAAAAAGAAATATTGCATCTGCTTACCTTAATTACTGCAAAGTTACTAAAATACACAAAGTTGTTTCACTTAATTAATAATGAAAAACACGACGAAGAGGAACTCAGGATCACATAGTCATTGCTTGGTTATCGTCTGCCGAGTAATGGGCCAGAGACCGAAAGGAGGGACAATGGATTTCATTTCGCTCCACTAAAACCACTCGGAGCCGAAGTTCTACTTATTTCAAACGAATTTCGTCTCCATAAACACTTATCTATTCTCTATTTTATTGTGTTATAAACAATAATAATAGAAAAGAACAAACAATTTCATCGTAATATTCCGCTGCTACGATCATTTTTCCATTCGGAAGTGTTGCCTGAGGATGAAAGAGGCGAAGATAGTGAAAAGCTGTTATCTGAAAGCATTTTCTATATCAATATTTGAGATGATGAGAAAATAAATTGAGTAACATTTGAGACAAGCAAAAAACTGTCAGGCAATCAACTCTAAATCAAGAACATTGCTCAACAGCCAACCAAAATCCCTCATACAACAAACCAAACGGGAAACATCAATGATTCTGCAACGCTTCACAAAGGTTTACTGCGGCCGACAAGTTTAGACACCGTAAACGACAGAACTTCCATATGGCTATAGTTCTACGGTTCTGATTTCCAAACTGTAAAAATCAAACTTATCTACACATTTGAAGGTCGTTTTAATTCTATAGGGAAAAAAATATGAAGGACAACAGATCCGAACTGCTCAGACAGGATGACAGAACGTAAACAATCTCAGGCATTAGAACTACAAAAAAATCAAGGAATCCAGCTAATCTTTTAGAAGTTACCAGCAAAATATGTAAAACACCCTTGTTTCTCTTTCTAATCCTTGAATATATCCACATATATAGACGACGACTGGTTTTCCCCTAAAAACTTTCATTGCCCATTCAGTAATATGACTTGCATAGTTGCATTTCAGCCAAAGAGGTCGAAGGAAACGGGCAGTCATCGATTCGGAAAAAATGGAGAGAGGAGATGTGATTCAAGAAGGGAGCATAACGCAATATAAACAAAAGACGAGAAGCTATAGTGATTGCAAATAATAGAACACAACTCTAAAACGTTGAGCATTCTCGCATTTCTCTTTCTCCCAATCAAAGGGTACTACTTCAATCAATTAGATCAACGTTAACGGCTAAGAATTTAATGAAACAAAAATAAGCAATGTGCAAAGCATTTGAAGGATAAAAACCTAGAAAGATAATAGGAACAACCAATAAATATTTAGGGAAACATAACAATAACTGAGAGAAACACTTACTGGTTTCTCGTTCACATCGACGAAGTAAATACGTATCTGCACTTCAAATTCACCCCAGCCTGTCTCCGTTACCTCATATGGTGGCTTTTCAATCACTGAAAGAAATCTATTCATAAATAACGCAAATAAATCGGTGATTAAAACAACAAGTGTGATCGGCAAACTGTTGCGTACTGACCCGAACATTGTCCAACATAGAAGGGGGACAGGCAGGGGGAAGACAAGGAGAAGGAAGCATTAAAAACCTTCGCAAAGCTGATCCACTAAAGTAGGCTATAAACTTTCAAACATTCAAGCCCTCCTTTGATATCCTGCGGTTAAGCCGTCTCACAACTCGAGTAACACCACAAACTGCATCTATAAATTTAGCTAAATTCAAGGGGATATAGTTATTTTATTGTTGTATCGTTGATGCATAAATGCCGTTTGTAGAGTGAATTCTCTCATTTTGAATAACTCAACAAGTAAATATGCAACTAATAAAAGAACTTACAATTATGACATATAAATTTACTTACCTCTTGTAGGATTTGCATATGAGTCGTGTAGTTTAAATTGTACTTTACGAATAAATTTAGCTGGATCCTCATTGTGATATGGTCTAACGAAGACTGTCCACTCGTGTGTATGGTCATTCTCTAATTTCTTACCCAAATAGCTCGCTGTATTACCATAAACGATCGCTTTAATAACACGTTTCGATTTGCAACGTTCCACACCATGTCCACCTGTTTCACCCATTCAATCATAAACAACCTGTAATAATAATTTATTAGTAAATCATTCGCTGTTGCAATTGCGATTGCGATTAAATGAAGTTGAATACCTAAATCAATTAATAGATATCCAACAGGTGAACAATGCTAATCAACGCTATTTTCACTATTACTGTACCTTTCAGCTGTAATCATCAACAAAACTTTTATTACTCGTAAAGTCAAATCAGCTCACGTTTCTTAGATTATTATGATTACTGTACTTCAGGTTTTCTCTCCTTAACTATATCTAGACGATACAGGAAGTAATTTAATACGCTTTTCATTGCACATTAGTCATATCATTTGCTAAGAAATATTAAAACATTTAAAAAAACGACGAAGAAACTAGAAGCAGCCAGCTGGCACGAATTGTCTTTTCGCATTTACCGCTTGTTATAGCAACCAGCTGCATGAATTGTAAGTAAATAATTAAAACTTTTATAACAATGCGTTCACATTCTAATTTATCTAAACGCCGCTATAAACCAATAATAAAAAATTAGCCTTTTTTATGACCTAATTGATGAGAAAAGCTTCATACAATTTTTTGTGCACTTATTTCGTTTATAATTCTTTTCGAAGTTGACAACCTCAGTGTTCACAAAGGTGATTGATCGCCTTCTTGGGTAAAGTATATTAGCCGAAACATCCATCTGCCTTACGAACTACAACTACCCAACGTTGCAACTACCCTACACATACATTCATGAAAAATAGCATGCACACCTTGAGAAAACGCGAGAATTTTTCCACAGCGCAAAATTTTTGCTCCGAAAATGTGGGAAGTGGGTAAACGATGGCATGAGAAAACGGGTCACTTAAAAAATACAGTTTTCTTCATAATTTCCAACAGCTGTATTCTTCTAAGCATCATTAGAAAATTTTTGAACTCTCAATGAAAATTTGATGTCGTTCCGTAGGCGTGCTATTGTCCCAAACACGTGTGTAGTATGGATTTATTTAAGAGAAACTCACATTGGTAATTTACACATATAATTGCCGTCAGTGGCGTGGTATGTGATAATGCATAGAAGAGGTGATAACCTTACATGAAAAGTAATGCATTAGTAACATAAAAAAATAGATTTGGTCAAACATAGATCACTTGTCTGCAATATACATTTGCCGCACTTTTTATGCGATTTACGAACACTGATATCGTTAAGAATAGTACGATCACGTTTTGATAAAAGCACATATTTACATATTCCCAATTTTTTCATTTCCGCCTCAATCAGACCACTTAGCTGTCCCGCATTCGAAGGATTAAACCAACTCCGACAACTCAAGCAGATATGACATAGGTAACCTTCTTTGGCACTCCGGCGTTAGCTACAATGGTTGCCCAAGGTTCGAAGAGAAAACGACCATTTTGTGATTTAAGGTGTTGCAGTTATTATGAAGTGAAATGGATGATAGTAGCTTGAGTGCATAATACCTCTCATTCCTTTTACATATTTTAATAATGATAATAATAATAATAATAATAATAATAATTCTGCGATACCACAGAGGTTTCAAGTGAAAAATACGAATACCGAATATATTTATGAAGGAGTCCTTTCAATTTATACCCAATACACTTTTATAGAATAGTATCTCTGCGAGGTTATTTTAAAATGAATAGGAGAACATGTTTAGTGATATGTTTCAATTCGACGCTAAACGAGAGTATTATTTAAGTTTGACTGATCGAGATTAACTTCTTCGACGAGTCGTGCGATTGATCAGTCTAATTATGTCCCATATCAAGTTTTCCTCCACTGTCTCAAGTTTGAATTCATCCCTTTATGAGTATTTCTTCCGTTTTCACCGCAAACTTAGACAATTCTATCTGAATGACTTAATATGATGCATAAACAAATCTCATAAATCATTAATTAAATTAAATCAACGCTAATATTACTTGTTTATATATGTAATTAATCAATATTTATAAAATATGTGTTCATAACAGCAATTCCAAAACAACAACGTACTAATTTCATTTCTGTGATTCACATTAAACACTTAATATTTGAAAATAAAAATCGAGGAAACACGACAATAGGCGATCGATTTTTCGATGTAGTTTTTGCAAAAGAAAACCTGCCTAAATTAAACCTTTATTTTTTTTAAACCTAAAATTAAACCTAAAATTCAGCGGCATCCAATAATAAACTTGCCAAATAACCACAACACATAAATTCGAACAGGTCATTGCTACTATCACAACCATCCATCTTTTTAATATTAGCTTCATTGTTGGAATCAACTGATTTGACATTAGTTGGCGATGATTAATGATGAAACGTTTAACGATGAAAAGAAAGGGACGTATATACGTCGACTACAAATCATGCATTAAGTATACTTCAATTATACCGATACGGCATCACCGAATAGTTCGACAGCAAAATGCCAATACTATATAATGTTCTCTTATTGAAATACTAATATGAGACAGTTTATGTATAACATATTGGAACGTTTTTATGGTATTCGGGAAGGAAAAAACAGATAATGTGAAATTTTTCTCGTATATCTGTATTAGCAACTTCACTTGATGAGTTTTTATCCTCAGAAATTAGCTTCAGTGTGGGTATCTATGTCAATATCCTTTAAAGTCCTTCAAGTATCTTTCATCCCTAAAAGTTTGTCGTCTTGTTATGCTTGGATCCATATCGGCTTGCTTCGATTACAGCTGATTATTGCACTATTAAGGGGACTGCACTTCCTTTGCAATTAGATTGCCACTTTTAAGGATTTTCCGATTTTATGCATATCCAAACAGAAGAAATTGTTGCCATGAAACTTTCATATAAAACCCACCAAATTTGTATTACAAAAGAATCGATACGGTAAACAACTGTTCGTTAGATAATCTTTGCTTTTGATGAAACAAATAAGCTAGATCAATTTTTGCGACTTCCCGTCTGTTTTAATCACTTTCTTTTAGCTCCACTTCAAAAAGCTCCGCAGTGGAAACCATCGGAGATTGATTTTAAAAAAAAAGTGAAATTCATTTATTCGAGTATAAAACTTATGCTCATACGTTGAAATTCTTTTTTATTTTCCTCTCAATTTTGATAGAATCTTAGTATGGCACCAAAGCATCATTACTATTAAGCATTTGAGGATGTTTTATAGACGTATTTTTCTCATTTCTATATATTTTCATTTGTGTTTTTACAGTTTTTATTTTCTTTCTCATTCTTCCTTCAGCATAACGAACCAAATTGTACAAGATCATGCATAATACCTTAATGATTTCTCCTACCTGATTCACTTGTTCGTATCAACGAGTAGAGGTAAATTTTCGAGTGTATCTGACAATTTGCTCTTCAGCTTGCTATAGAATTTTTCATTCCGTTTTACCTTTATTATTTTCACTAGTTTTATTTAATTTCTAGCACTCTGCATCTAAACATATGCATAATATTTCTGCATTTAAATCCAAAACATTTCACACTCTTATCACTTGTAGCATTCTTTCTTATCATTGTATCACCTCGTTATATTGTAGTATCATTTGTAACAGATTCAAATCTTGAACTAAATAAATTCCACACCATATTCGATACGGATAAAATTAAATAAATTCCACACCATATTCGATACGGATAAAATGTTTCTTTTTTGCAAGTTCTAATAACTTCTAAGAGCAGAATTTCGATTATTCAATTAAAATTAATAATTTTTTTACGACACAAAAAAAAGCTGATTTATTTTTGGAATGAATTTTCTTGAATTTAACTAGAAAATTCTTTTCAATCGAGATAAATTTTCAACACCGAAAGGCTTTAGAATAGAGGAAAGCAATAATCGCATTTCGTAAATATTATAAGAAATATATTTCACTCAAATATAATACTATTAAATATTCGCACAAATATATCTAAGATTTTTTCGTTGATGCTTCTTTTGTTGTAAATTCATCATAGGATCGTATCTTTCCGTCAGTTTGGCTGGTTGCTTCTATTTGTCCATCATGTGGAGAATCTGATGCTGGTACCACTGTTGTCCAACATTCACGAACCTTATGGGCGTCTACAACTGGTGCAATCTGTAATGATAACACATTAATGAGTTAGTTGAAAAAAAATGAATGCGTTTTTTTTTGAAATTATTATATCATACACTTAATTTTCTCTCCTACTTTATTGCATTAAATATTTTTTTCGGTAAGTATTTATTTCCGTTCGAATAATTATAAGAATGCGTGAAATGCGTCAAAAAGGTTAGCAAGATGAATGAAACCATTTATATGGTTGGCTAATGAATAACTAGATCGGCTGCTTTTATCTTATGTAAGTGTTAAAAATAAATTCGGCAGCGCATAGCTATCTAGCTCACGATAGGAAAAGCGGAACCATGTCCAAAGGGGGAGACGGGGGTGGTGGAGAAGGAGGAAGGATTAAAGGATTATGCCTTTTTCAGAAGCCATTAGGTAACGATGGAACTTTATAGGTTTCCCCAGATGAAGAAAAGAATTTTCTCTAAATTTTTTCATCATTCAGCATTCGTTTCGATGAAAATATTTTATGAAGATTTAAAATGCTACTATTTACATCAGATGAGAGAACATTTTCGAGAGATCATTTTATGAATTTTTATTGCCTCATTCTCAAATCGAATGCTACAAATGTTACTTTATAAGCATTATTAGTTATACTATTCTTATCACTATTATTATTAATTATTATCGCTATTATTACTATGAACTACTATTATCTGCATTCGAATCTCTCGCGAATACTATTTATGAAACTAAGAAAAAAAAATATGTTACCAAAATTTTGTTCATATAGACGAGTTCAGGTGGAGTTCCTTCGCTTATTGAGACTTTCTTCATTGCTGATTCCATACCTTTAAGTTGAGTCTCTGATCGTTCAAATTATAGTGAATCGCAAACCAAATAAAACCCAAATGATGAGAATAAACGTCTCTTTGCTGCCTGAAGAATCACTAATTTATTTGTTCATTATGAAGAATAAATAGAAATAATTCGAATTTTTTATTGTAACGAATTTTTATTCATAGAAAAACATAAAAGAAATATTTCTTGTTGTTTAGTTCATCGATGCGAAAATCTCTATTAAATGGCCGAAAGAAATTGCTATTCGATAGTTCGTTGAGCAAAGCATAAAGATAACATTTATAGAAAGAGTAGTCATAGTGAACAAATAGGCTTTAGTAGTAAAATAGATCACGTTTGTTGGCATGATATTCGCTTTCATGTTTCACGTCACGAGGCAAAACATTTAGGCAAATAACTGTTGCATATATTCCTAATAAGAAATTTGCTTTTAGCATATATCGATTCGAGATAAAATTTGATGCAGTTTAGTTTAATTGAATATAAAAATTCAAATCAGTGAATAATTGCAGAAATTTCCTTTTATGGTCATTGATTTCGATAGAAGATATCATCAGATGTTTATAAAAATGTTCGAAAAATTTTAGAGTGTCCCGTTGATAAAACACCTCATCGGCGAATAATTATTGATTTAAATTCTATTAGTATGCTTTCTAGAACACCTGCAATATGCCACATGAAGATATTCAAGTCTGTTATTAGCACAAATCCGAAGAACCCATTAATCAGAAAGATATCATTCGAATTTCTCCCCCATTTTTATATTAAAACCTACTCCATTTCGTTTTTTTTTTCAAATTTAATTTACGCCCGAAGCGATATGTACAAAGTGATATTGTTCATATTTTCACTTTTTTTGCATGCATCATATCCTAAAGCAATCTAGGGAATTAGAGATCCATCGAATAGAATGAATGAAATGCAAATATATGTATCAAAAACTTTAGCCAACAAAAAAATTTAATCTAAATATGGGCTCAAATAAATATTTTTATTCATAAATAAATTAGAAATTGCATTTGAGAAATATTAGGCATTATCGAATTTTAAGCTTAAAACATTTGCAAATCTCAATTAATCCATCGTATTGACAATTATATAACTTTTTAAAGTAACAGAGCTGGAGGTATCACTTTACTTTATTGAAGATAATATTTAACAAACTCTCTATTAATAGAGGGCCTTATCAAAGTGTTTGAATAGCATTATTCCTAGTAAAAAAAAGGTAAATCTTAAAGCAATTGAACAAAACTATCAATGAATTATTCACTTAATGAAATTGACAATAATATTTGCCAATCATTTTCAAAACTATTATATCTTAAGAGGGAATATTTCAAGAATTCAATTTTATTGCTGCTGCTAAGCAACCAAAAGGCGCAATGAAATATATCCTTTTCTCATATATCAATAATGAATTACTTCAAAATCTCTTCGATGTACTCAAAGTTAAAATCAATGATTTGGTGAATATTTTGAAGTGTTTTCTTGCAATTTATGCTGCGATTTTCTAAATTTAAATATCTAAATTTATACATATATTCGTTTGTGCGACAATTTTAGTTCATAAAACAAAAAAAATTTAATGCTAAAAATTTTTATAAACATTATATACGCTATGATATCTAAGCCAAAATTTGCAATCATTCAATTAATTCTTGGATGCTCGTTAAGAACATCTTAAAATCCATTTAAATTTGTGAATTATATTTTGGTCGCTTAGAAACTAAGTACATTATTAGATATCAATAAATATTTTGAAGATATACTGAAGAAATGGTCGCTATGGATTTCCGTTATCCTGCAAAACTCTAAACAAAAAAAGGCGTTGAATGAAAGAAAAAATTTGCAAATTTTTATAACTATGCCAACTGTTGCTAGTAGCATGGACTAGAAGAATCGATAAGGAATGATGCATTTTCGGAAATGAGGAAATTCGAAGAGTTATGAATTATGCGATCGCCAAATGCCGACAAATTAATCCCCGAGATAGCTGCAATAGATATCTTAATGAAAGGTTCTCTTTTAAATGCTCTCATTCTACAATCGGATCGTAGTCAAGTGCTAATTCAAAATTTATTGAAGTTGTATGCAGTGGGTGATAACCAAGAGAAAGCTATACGTTCATATGAATCAATGAGGAAATTTTTATTTCAAAACAAACGAAATTCAATGTGACCCATAAAGACTAAAGATGAAGAAAATAAGCTAAAAAATGCTGTGTGAGTTTATTCAAGTAATTAGAATTTATTAATGAAAGGCTTTTTCCTTTCTATGCTGATTCTTTTAGTGCACACCTCCTTATTCTGCTATTGAGATTTTTCACCCTTATGATAAACACATTTGTTTTTCTTTGCAATAAATGGCTATTCACATATCCACATAGAACTTGAGGTCAGGTTTGTTTAAAGCCCACATATGTTCGGCAATATAGAAATATAATGGCTGCCCCCTATTTACTATCATAAACTTCACGAAAGTGGAAGAATCCTGATGATGGATCATCCCTCTTACCTTCGCTATCGTGTTCCAGATATCTGTCAGCAGAAACATCGACACATCAAATATATAAAAGGGGAAGACACAAAAGAGAAAGCAGAACGCACAAAATCACTTCAATAAACTTGCAGCAATAAAAAAAAATAGTAGTTGTTACATAATAACGACAATATAACTAAGCGTGGAGCTCATAGGAATGGGAACGGGGGAGAAAGTGGAATAGAAGAAGTGAAGGATGAGGTATAGTCATGTTCAGTAAAATTTTTCTCGCAGATATAAAATGCTCGTATTTGAAAATGACGGATGTAAGCCATATTCCAAATTATTGATTAACTGGGGCGATAAATGCAGCTGTGGTTGATTAGCAACGGAAATAAATGAAATTGTGGGTGAGGAAATGCAATTTTTTTTTCCTCTAAATTAATGCATCGAGAAAGAAACCAATCTCGGAGATGTAAAAAAAAAATCACATTTCGAGAAAACGACAAAACTAATTTCGAATTTTAGTTGAATACTATTGCTGTAAAGATCCCAAGAGAATGAAAGTTATTGTCGAATCTCGAATATATCCATTCATGACTTTAATATCTTTGCATTGTTCAAAAACGCTTTAAGAATTAAGCCGGGGTTTTGCCAAGGAAATACCTGCAACTTTGTTTTCCTTTTATGAAGGCTCATAGTCGAGGCAGGGATTCCAATTAGGAGAGGAAGAGGAATAGCGGGAAGAGGTTTTCGATTTATTTATTTATTTGTTTATTTATTTATTTATTTCTTCATATCGCTTCCACCTGCTCTGACCCAATGCCTTTCTGGTCCACTTGGTTCCTATGAGTTTTAGGTCGACCTCTCCTTCTTGCAGGTCGGTCGCGTGAAGGTTAGGGCTTAGGCATTTTCGATGTCTATATCGAATAAAAATGGTATTTCTGCCATACATCTAATCCTTTCAACGATTTTGCTCTTTAATTTTAATAAAGGATTCGAAATTTATGTAAAGAAGTATAACCCAAAAATGGGAGTGGAAAAGCAAATATTGAACTTAATTTTGCATAATTTTCAAGGTTGTATTTAAGCGATTGTTAAAATTACGCAATTTACCTTTCAACGCTCAAATCAGCGTTCTAGCTGCTAAACGGCTTCTTTTTTTTTCTTATAAGAAATGAGGGCATTTAATTGATAATCTCTTGAGTGCATGACGAACGTTTTAACGAATGGCACCTGATTGAATCGCTTGAAATCGCCAGATGAAATGACTTAAGTGGAGCTGTTTTACTGTGCAATGCAATGAAATGCAATGCAATACAATGCAATGCAATGCAATAAATCCTACACACTTGTAGATTCAATCTGGATGAAAATTATGTAATGTGGATGTATTGCTGCTCCTTCAAGTTTTTGCAATCGATTTTTGCGAGACTTGGTGTCAAGAGTTCAAATTGCTGCTTTGCATTAATCAAGAAATTCAAATGGAAGGTTTATAGATATAAAGGAGGTAATGTATACAAGTCATTAAAAATCACTGAATCATAGCTGTCAGATTAGATTATGAATTGAAAACTACATGAGAAGGCATATATATGCAAGGGTGTATTATTATTACTACACAACTTGGGGATAGATTATTGAATTCGCATAGCTCTCTTTGATTATATATTATATTTAGGATACCAAACATGTCGATTACTGAATGGCATAAATTAACGCTGATATTGGGCTAAAAAAACGTCTGCAATCTTATCTCGATTCACAATTGGCCTTGTTGGCTTCTAAGATGAAAAGGTGAAAATACTCTACAAAGATCCCTTGGGTTGAGTAGAGAATTGTAGAATTATAGAAAACGAATGAGCAAAAAAATAAAGAAAAAAAATTATGAGTAAACGAATAAGACATATGCCGCAACAATAGGATTTTAGGTGAATATCAAGTCCACATACATCAGATTAATCTACTGCATAGATATTGCGAAGCAATCTTTTGGTGCCGATCTATAAGGCTTCTAGAATATCAGACGTTCGAAGAAAGCCTTTCGTGCCCACAATCGAAGCTGTTTGAATTCTTTTCTCCTACCTAATTAGACGTTCCTCCTCAAATAGCGTTGTTTTTTTTGTGGGTGAAACAAAAACAGTATAATCCTGAAGCCTTTATGATACAGTAATCATGACAATAGCTTATTGTGGATTTTATAGAAGCGGAATGGTCACCTTGAAGACAGATGACAACATTTTATGCCGAAATGTTTGTTCGTCGATTTTACACGCAACCGATACCTATAAAATTAGAATATGAAAAACGGATAAAAAAGGTGAACATATTTGACGTAAATAGAAACCAAGCAAACAATTGCGCTACTATTTACCTAACAAATCGAATTCCCTCGAATATATGTATTCGCAATTTCCGCTTATTGCCACTTCTACGTCGTCCTCTGATACTATCTATTGCATCTGTCATAACGACTAAAAAGAAGTCATTTTCTTTTTTCACAGTTTGCAATATTTATATTCCGCAATATTTACAATATTAAAGGCAGAAAGCTATGAATCGACAGTCGATATTGAGCTTTTTAAAATTTCTCTGAAACATTAGAATTTTTACGCAAATTTGTTCTCCGGGGGTAATAAACTTAGAAGAATAGTGCTGACTGCTAAATCTGCACTATTTCGACTCAAAAAACTCCAAAAACTCCAAATATCATACAACACGCGAAACGACAACTCGACAAGTGAAAACGTATTTGAATGCTTCAATGCAGGCAACATCGGAACGACAAAAATCGATTTTTTTTTTTTTTTTTGGTAAGAAGTCCATCCATTTGGTAGATCAGCATATTGGACAACTAGAGAGCACGACGAGTAGAGCAGTCTCACAAGTATATGCATTCTTAATAAAGGGGCTACTCAATAAATGCCCTCAGGCAAAATCGAGGGACATGAAAAGAGCAAAATAGATCTTTTGCACTTATAGATTCTTTTCAGATAGTTTCATAGAGCAGCTTGCGATGCTTCGTAGAGTTCGAGTTCAAGGCTGGAACTTCGTAACTCGCAGTCGATGTAGGGAGCAGCGAGCCACCCGCCATCAGGAGGTGCGAGGTGAGCTGTACGGCCTTCAACGTGGCTGCGCGGTCGGTCACAAGTGCAACATTTCGATGTCCGCCACGGTGGATTCTGTTTTGGACGACGACCCATTTGATGTCTTCTTTAACCTCCCCATCTCGCTTCTCACCTTGCTTTTTTTGCTATTACTTTATAGTATCGAAATATGGTAAAATTTTACCCCTTACAACTATGCCAGCTAACAGTATATCTAATCATGCTTCTATATGAATATGAGATTTTATATAGCTCTAAAAGTAGATCAATCAAGAAAAGCCCTATGATGGCAATTTTTTTGCATTTCATTTAGGACATATTCTACACTTTTTATATACATATTTTTTTCGATTCTCTATTTAAATCCAAACATCGTTTGACAACTTTATTAAACGTCGAGTAAATTATTACGGTAACGACTTATATGGTAATTAAATCTCATGTAAATGCAATTTACTTTTAATCGGAAAGCTGTTTGAAACTAATAAATGATTCAGCAAATTGCATCGAATATTTGAAGCAAAAAAAAAAACCATCGAAAGAGATCAAAAACTTTCGCCATCGATGAGATGAAATCAAAACATCAAATTT
Organism: Baylisascaris schroederi; assembly: GCA_006503575.1. Classification (NCBI taxonomy): domain Eukaryota; kingdom Metazoa; phylum Nematoda; class Chromadorea; order Rhabditida; family Ascarididae; genus Baylisascaris; species Baylisascaris schroederi. Next base: position 25,184 of record QEWY01000769.1, on the reverse strand, counting down.
ATGGAAAATATTGCCACTCTTAAGATGGCAAGTTATGAGCCTTTGCTTCAGCCGGCTGTCGCTTCTTTACTATGTGAATGATGAGGTGTGTGTGTGTGTACGTGGAGAAGGAAGGTTCATTAAGAAAACTTGGCAACAGTTTTCAAAGCATTGTAGACTCTACGTTCAAGCGAAGTAAAAACGCTTGAATGTGTACCCATCCCCCTCCCCTGTTCTCCCTTTCCCCATCCCGAGAATGATTTCACAAAGTGAGAAAAACTTCGACTAGAACATTTGCCAAATTCAGGTAATTATTTTTGATAGAAAGAAACGAAGTATTTAACGTCTATTGTATTATTGGCTCATTATTTCTGCGTAAATAAAAATGAGATTAAATTTGTTGTTCTTTCATATATAACTGATAAACGATATCATTAAGCTTAATAAGTAAAATATGAAAAAATAAAATATTAAATTATTATTAACGTATCATTCTTCGCCATATATGATTGTTTATATCCAAGTAAATGAACAAAAGAGTCTATGATCGAGTGAAACAACAATTCCGCTAGTTGAGAGCTATATTCATGCCATCTATAATTGATGTTGAACCGTATATATATATCCCATCGCTGAAGTAATATTCAACTTTGTGATATGCATTAAATGAATGGGAAAATTTTTTATGATAATAGCTAAGTGATTAGAAGATAGAAAATTTTAATCAATCCTAATTGAACGAATTGATAAATATAGGGTATAATGTATACTGTTTGTAGAAATTGTAAGACTACTAATAGTTGAACGAAAATTTTTTGTACACGTAATGTGTATTTTAACGATATTTTTCTATGATAGTAATAATATAACTAAATTAGAAAGAAGACGACGAGTTTAATTGATAAGTAAATATGCAAAACGTATAATAAATCTAAATCATAATGGAAAAAAAAANCCTCGTTAGCTAAGAATGCGGAATCTCCCTGCCTCTCTCATAGGTGAGCACTAGTGGCTGGTTCTATTATAAATACTGGCTTTATTATAAAAATTTCTATTGAAGTTAATACGAAATATTCGATCGAATAATAAAAGTAATTCATATTCAATAAAACTAAAAGAAAAAAACCTTTAAAAGAGGGTGAGCAGGAAAAAGTGAACAAGTATGACCATCAGGGCCAATGCCAAGCAATAATAAATCCAATATCGGCCATCCATCCTCTATTGTTGGTTCGCAATTGCGTAATAATTCCGCATAGTTTATCGCACATTTTGCAGCTAGAAACATTCCACAACGATACGCAATCAAAACCCCTCTGAATTTCAACCAACCTCTGCCATTCTTCTTTCCATTTTTATCGTCTATCGATGACAACACCCCTCAGAGAAACACCACCTTCCACAAGTCACGGGTATGTGCCACTTAAATCGTGCATTGGAGGGGTTTTATCATGTGCAGCTAGCATAAGTGGTGCAGTTTGCATTACAAAGATGATTTTTGTACATTTAGGGGGCAAAAAAAAATGTGTAGTGCAAATATTTCTCCCATTTTCAAATATTATGGATGAAAATTTCTTTTTTTGTGAAAATATTCCTTCGTGTCTAAAAAATTTTTGGCAAAAACGATGTGAAAACAATTTGGACGACGTCGACATCACTGTCGTTTGGTTCTCTGCTGAGCACTGAGGCTGAAGGTACAATGCTTACCTTTCTTATCTTCATTTTCTAGCACTATGTACTTTCCATTCTAATCACACTTAGGAAATTTGAATTAAAGCGATGAAATGAATTAAAAGCGATGAAAGAAATTCGTAATGTTCAGTAATTTATTGCTATCTTTAAAGAATAAATCAAGCAGCGAATTAGTTCATCTAAATGAAACAAAAAAACTTATAAATATTATCGTAGTGGAAGAAATGATGCATAATAAGTAGTTTTATAATCATTACTCCTAATCGAAAGTAAACACCATTCATGGAAAATGTTTTGGAAAAACTCTTATTTCTAGCTGTAAATATGCACATTAATAAAATAAAAAGGCGATTCTTGTTTTCAGCCCTTCAAAGGTTTTTCACCTAAACCTCGTTCGCAATTTATAAACTGTCTTTGCGTCAATCATCCGCACCGCTTCAAATATTGTTACACTTTTAGACAGATGTAAGTTTCATTTTATAGCCTTCTGTAACGGGTACTTGAACATCTAAGAAATGATGAAAAAACGTACTATCATTGATTGGACCAACTTCGAGGAAAGACTGTTTAAATGATGAAGGAAGAAGTGCCAAATATGCTCCAGTGTTCGACTCCGGGTCCGTTAGAGGCTCCATTCTTTCATCGGCTGCAAAAAGCCGAACCTGCCCCCACTTCACCGAGTGCATATTCGCCAAAAGTGGAGCTACCATCTTCGGCATTGAACCACCTTAAAGTGCTTTTTGTATAGATATTCTGAAAATAATTGCAAATGCGGCCCATTGGCCTTAATCATTTACGAACACAAATGAACGCTAATATAGAAAACTTGGAAATTCTAGGAAAAACATATTTAACTTTAATAATATTGATAAAACGACATTAAAATTTAAAATTTCATTTTGCTCGCATTGTAAAGTGGAAAAATTCCGTTTTTTTGCATAAATGAATAGCCATTTTTTCAAGACTATCAAATCAACTTTGGCCATCGTTTGGAATTGTAATTCGAAAAATGTGTTCGCTGAAAGAAGAAAATTTCAGCTTGAAATGGGCGCCCACGTTCTCAAAAAATAAATCAATGCAATCTTCAAACTTCAAGATGATATGTCCCTAGGAAATCAAATCTAAAATATTTGAAGGACCAGAACTCAATTATGTGGATCTGATCATTAAGTAGGTTTTTCACTCTGTACGGTAACAGTGATAACTGTGAAAGGACACATACAGGATACAACCAATAGTGGTGATAGTCATTTAGAACATGCGGAAGCGGCAAAATCCTTCTGGCTCAAGCAACGAAAGTCTCTCCCGATCGTTGTTTCCACCCTTTCCGGGATGTAGACCGTAAATTTTAGGCAAAAATTCATATAGGATCATTCGAAAGTGAAAGATTTATAACGCATTTCTATGTTTCATTGTTCTTGACTCATTCGGTCAGCTTGCTTAATGAAACTTATTAAGATCAAATTGCTCTTCGATTACATTTTTTTAATGGAAAGAGTTTTGCGTTCTCATTGAAAACGTTACGCTCCCTTTGGAGTGTTATCGAAGGTCTGTGTTTGCAAGCTGAATCTCCTTTGTTATCGTCGTGAATTTTTTTGTGAATATAATTTTAAAAAAAGATCCTTCGTTGATATTCTATAGCCTTCTTACGAGCAGGTGTTAAACCTGGTCGACTTATAGTTATACACATCCGTATAAAACGAATGTCTGCTACTAAGTAGGCGTTCTATCATCGACAAAAACATCCTCAACAACGACGGTGGGTTAGATTTACAGAATCCTGAGGCCTAGGCTGGCAAAGAGGCGAGATTTCAGAGAACAGGATTAAGTACATCTTCAGGCGACCACATAGACGTATATGAAGCATTCTTCTCATAAACGGCAATATACCCTTCCATTTCTTAAGTTAATTGATATACTCAGCATAGAATTTACAAAAGATTAGTGCCCATTAGATTTACATAAGGAAAGCAATTAAATATCAATGGCTTGTGTCAGCTTCACAATAAGATGCATAAGCATGAAGTTGTACCTGATAACCCAACGGTTGCACATTTCCTCTCGTGTAAAGCATTCTCGATTATTTCTTTCATATAATTACTAATCTGATGTTGCAAACTTTCCAACGACTCTTCCACAATTATTGTTGGATTGACCATTGCTGAAAATAAAAACAATTTTCTATAAATAAAAAAAAAAAAGCAATATATACATAGTTGAGGAGTTGGTCCACATCACTAAGAGCTATTTAACGACATTTATATCGTTATCGATAGTTTATGAATATGTTAAAAATAAAATCAATTAGAATAATATTATGTAGCAATAAAAAATCTAAATTCTATCGAGTAGTCTGTAATATTTGAGTTGATCGAAGAAAAGAATAAAATACCACCTATTCGGTCATCTTTGGTCACAACAATCAAATGCGTCAGAGAAAATTTAATACGAATCATAGAATATCTCTTATGTTTAAAGCTGAAAAATTCACCCGCTGAACAATACGCTTTTCTGTTCAATAGCTTTAACGTTAATCCCAACTCACGTAACACACGTTGTTAAGAAACCCTTAGCATTAATGCCCCGATAGTAAAACAGCGCAAAAAAATGGAAGACAGAAGGGATGTGTCAATATAAAGACAAGTGTTTCTGAGAAGCGAACTTAAGTGGGCCCCTTTTCAGTAGAGTTCCTGCGAAACTACACCTCAAGAAGAAGAAAATCCTCTTCAGAAAAGTGGAAAGGATCGACATTTTGAGGACGGTGATAAGAAAGAAAAAAAAATGATAGTTTTCAATGGGATGAAATTAAAAATAAGTAAGAAAACAAAAGAATTTATAGCAGTGATCACGAAAGAACTATTAAAAACGATAGAAAATAGGGCATATACCCTATCAACGAATATGAACTAATCATTGCCAAGAAATTATTGCAAAAAAATTTTATTTGAATTCATTTTATAAAACAATATCGAAATACTATAAATAAATTTATAGTTATCAACAATGAATAAAACTAATAAATAATAAAATAAAACATCGATAGCAACAAACATCATAAACAATATAGAGACGATATTCATGGGAGATCAATGAACAACATATAAGACAACAGCATTTCCACAAAATAACACCGATAAAAACCAATCAAAGACGTTTTTATACGCCTACCGGCTAAGAAAAAATGGAAATTACTTATACTCCTCTTTCCTTAAAAATGTGCATGTGACTTGTACGGTGAAAAAAAAACAACCATAATACCTTGAAAAACTATAAAGCATAATTGCAAGATGACTGAATTTACATACTTTTGTAATTAATAACCCATTCAAAGCGAAGTAGGCATTGTCAGCCATATAGGATGGTAATATATGATGCAGAACATATGCAAGAAGAAATAATATGCAGATCAATGTGGTGGAGAAAAATAGTGACCGCCATCGCTAGAAAGAATTTCCGTTCGTCTCCCACCCAGACTAGGCATCTTCACTTAAGAGGTCAGTTACGATTACGGGTTAAAATGAACAGATTACGCCACAACAACTGATATACAAACAAAACGGAGACATAAAAAACTTTTGGGATTTCATTGAAATTAAGAGCAGAAAAAAAACAGTTAAAAAACGACCATTCATAGGGTAGTTATATAGTGTTTTCACTGTCTTGACGCATGAAAAAAGGTCACGATTCTTGTAAACGCTTCTCTAAACGATCGACAACTTCAGTGGCGATCTCGATTGCCACTGCTGGTTTCAGAAGGTCTTTCACCTGAAACATCAAAATATCGAAATACACAAACGATATCATAGAATAATTATGAGAATATAAATTTGTTTTTATGCCTTTCATCAATACTATCTATAATTATATGATTTCCTCAACAATGCAATAAAGTAATTAAATGCGGTAAGAGGTTTCAACACAGATGGCAATAACTGCTTTCAACGCAACATTACTAAGGAATGAAATATTTTCAGATTGAGAGCTAGTATTGAAAAGAATGGATGTTCAACTTGGTGTCCCATATTCCTCCTATCTCCTCCTCCCTCCCCTATTGCCTCTTCTAAAAACAAATAAAAATTGCGTAAAGACGGATTATACAAAATGGGTGAAAAAGTTCATAGTTGATGCAAATTTATCGCTTACTTCGAATATATAAAATACTAATAATGATTTTTTTTACCTGGCACGGGTATAATCGCATATATTCAACTCATCGATAACCATAAACGAATATTAGATAAATTTTCTCATACGAAAATGTTTCATTTGAGGAAGGCAATGAAAAATTAAAGAAAAGCAGTTATGAATAGGGATGTTGGATGTATGCATTCATAGTTGACGAAATTTTAGATGGAGCATTAAAAAGATGTGAATGATAACCTCATAATTGGAAGATGCTTCATGTGCAAGCATAACGGTTGTATCGTAGAGGGGAATATGATGTTTCGCTAATACATTCACACAATTCGCAAGTCGAGCAATTACCACTCTCGTTTCCATCGGTATCACCTATAAACGCTTATGCTTCATTTTCTATAGCCGCCATCAACGAATATTTCAACATTTGACTTGATGCAACATATGCTTTGAGCATATCAGCGATTATAAGTATGGCTGTATTGGGATATGATACTGCATTGACATACGTATTTAAGATGTAATTTAAACAACGAAATTGTCGAATTTCGGTATGGCGAAATATACGACGCAATTAGCCACAATGCATAGATTGCCAGTTCGATTCCGTTTGCCGTCAAATGTTTTGATAGATCTCTGCTGATGTGAATTCATCATTTTAGCACACATGGTACCTCATAGCTACTATAACGTAAAACATCGCAAATGAAACTTGCACATCAAAATAAATTTAAATACAATAAAAAAGGCAAAAAAGGCAAAAATGGAAGCGACTTTCGTCAGTCATTCACTCTTCTTTCAGAATTCAGCAGATATCAATTTGATCCTCCCAAATAAGTGGACAAAACAAAAGTGTACCTCATCCAAGTTTTGTGCATAACCACCGGTTGCTGTTTGCTCCTCACTAGCCACTGGTGATATCCAAATATTACCATTGCAACCCAATATAATCGATGCACCACAAGGAAGTGTATGAAAATGTGATTTGCGTCGTTTCACTAGATATGGTGATACTTTCACAAGGGTTCCTTGAGACAACTGAAATATCATACCTAGCTAGTTCAGATATTACCATAAACCATCATATTGAATATTAAGGCACTTCATTTTGAAAACTTAATTCCAACTGTGTGGATAAGGAACTATATTTAAATAAATTCGTTCAAATAAATCAAAACATTACATTACAATCATCTATAATCTGCAAAATCAACTGAAAAAGCAAAAACATTGAGAAATTGAGCAATGAATACGGATTTCATGAAATCCTCTACAAACACAATTACATAAATCTATATTAATTCATTCAGTTAGCATTGTATTTGCATTAGATAACAATAAAGCTATCATACATTCGCATTAAATATAATATTTATCTGCAATAAACATCAATCGTCATTGGCTGAACAAATATGATTGGTTTACATATACTACCACAATTCTGTTAGATAATTATTGATACGAAAGAGGTTCTTTCAAGGTGGTCGACAACTACAACAACACAATATTCCTCCAACAACATCGAATGGATTTCACTTAAAGTCGATGATATGCAAATAATTTCCATTCTCCTATATGAGCTATTAGATGAATCAACCTAAAATTACTTATTTTATTGTATTTCAACCAACGAATAAATGCCTCTTTATATCGTTTCCACCTGCCCTAACCAAATGCCCCTCTGATCCATATGGCTTTTGCACCCTTTTTCAGATAGTCACTCCATCTCATTACAGGTCGGTCGCGCTAATGTCCCGATAAGGGTGCTGGGCGGGGTGGCTCAGTGGAGTGGAGCCAATAAGTATGGTCGGAGCTTACTTGCAACCGACTGCGCAGAATACAATGCAAAACGATAAATCAACCCAACATTACTAAATACTACTCTTTGATAACAAGAACTTCCATCAAACACACTCAAGACAACTTCTTCAAACGTTTGCGTTAACCAATCTTCTCACCTTGGCTTTTCGTATCTAAAAGAGTGAGAAGAAAAACGAATAGTTCGAAAAAAAAAGAAAAAAAAAAGATTTCAGATGATGCGCCCACTTTTCCATACTTCAGATTCCTGGTGTGTAATGAGAGTTGACCATCGTTGTGCACCTTCTGTACCTCTGCCTGCAAATACGTTGACGTTACCATTGCGTAAATAGCCATGCATTGCATAAGCTCTTTTTTTTGCAATCGTAACGGTCATTTCAAATAAACAAAAACAATAGTTTACGGTTTAAAAAAAATATCATCGGAAAGAAAAAGATCAAACCGTTTTGTCTACCGTTCAAATAGGTTGCGATTCTAGATGGATTAATGAAGTTTGCTATAGGTATCAAAATTATTGCCGACACCTGCTATGCATTCTTTTCAGTACGTTCGAATGACTCAATTAGCAATCTTGTTTCGCCTTTTCAGTCCACTTCCTGTATTTTCCCTCCCCAAATTAGTGATAGTTTTATCGAGTAATATTGCATATCTTCAATTAGCAACATTCAACGAGCAAAAAGATAATATGCTGATAAAAAAAGGAAAACCTTTTATGAAAAAAAGGAAAACCTTTTATGAAAAAAAGGAAAACCTTTTATGAAAAAAAAGACCGAATTAAAGAATAAATTTTATATATTTTAATTTGAGTAAAAAACAATGTACCCGTATAATAAACGAACAACGTCGTCTATCAAAATAATACAAGCACTAGAGATATCGATATTCAAATAAACAAATGAAACATACGCTAATGAGATCGCCTTCTTTTAAATACTCACGCATCATCAACTCATCCTCCACTGATTTGCGTCTCTGAAAACAAAGAAAACTGCATTCATCTCGCCGTCTCATTCATCTTCCACTTCGAAAAAACTAAATATTACTTTAATACTTGAAGTTCTATCCTCAAAAAAACAAGCCAATCAACAGATAGGCAATCCCAGGACAAAATTCTTTTACGAACTCACTTGTCTAGCTGATTTGATTTCCCCCTCAATAAATGCACTTCTATATTTCGTAAACAATGAGTGCCCGATTTATTATACATAAGTTGCAGAAAGACTGCAATTTAACTGATTCGACGCCCGTAAAAACTTTCTGCAAAAGGCTGTAAAATCTTTTGCAAATAACCTCATAGAAAAATTTGAATCTGCGGTCGGATATCACTCTCTAAGATTGTCCACTTAAGAATTGTTTCGAATAATTCCTTCCGTCCCCCCTTTTGCATTTTAAACAAATGCGAAAACGTTCCCAAAAAGATGGATAACGGAATGGTTCAAGAGCCCGTCAACCGCAGACCGTAATACAACCTATTTTTTTGCCTCCATCAACCAATCGAGAACGTGAAACAAACAAGCAAAGTACCAATTCTCCTCCGGGTAAATTAACGCTGGATAGCATTAGCGTAGAATCAAGTCGTGCATATGTCTCCACTTTCCATCTCTTCTGCTGAACTTCGGTAATACGACCCACAACGACGTCACCTATCTCTCCATTGTACCTATGAGAAAAAAAATTATAAGTTTCTCTACACCTCGGTACGGCTATTCAAGCAACATGACGCTAACAACGTTTTAATTGCAACTCACTGAAAGGAAAGAACTTTCAAACATACTATACCTCGAAGATATCGGCGTTGGCCACCTCGAAGAAGTTGACTTATTCGGATTTTACACTCCTATATTTGAAAAAAAATGGTACTCAAATACCCCTTCATATCTCTACTACCTAGTCGTGACGAAATTATGGAGAGAGAAAATATGCGCTTTTGTAGCCCTATTCTTCAAACCAACCAATGCATTAAATGACTACAACATGTACAGTAATGCACTTATATCTTAGTAGCTATTCCTAGCATCTACATCGGCTCATAGAAGATACGTTTTCCAATCACATCTGTTGTGAAGTGCAAATCTGATTGGCCTCAAAATGGTAAATGAACTTGAAAGGTAATAACAGAGGCCACCAAGTTTTTTAATTTAGTCATTCCTCATCCTATACTATCGGACAAGCAGACATACAAATACAGGCACAGACACGACCTTGTCATATTGTGCTTTGCAGGTTTGCCAATGTGTATGAAGAAGCAAAATTGCATGCGAATTCGATATTTCCTCATTGTATCCACTCAAATATCACTCTTTGCGCCTCTAGAAATTTGCTTGTCTTGCAAAATACAGGCTATTGCAAGCCGTATCTTTATGTTTATGGGTATGAATGTTTATCTGTCCATTTGCTGACCTATAGTTTCAATTTGAGACTATAAGATTTGGGGATGTATTGAACGCTATGATGAAACCTTCTAACAACTCATCTACAGCTGACCAATAAACATCGAAAAAAATTATGCATGTTTAAAAAAATGATTGCGATTAGCGTGCAGTTATAACGATCGCATCATAAACAGCAAAACCTTTACAGATTTGTAAAGGCAATCGGAACAATTAAGTTATAAGTTTGTTGTTTATGTATGTTTCATTTTTTATTAACGATTTGTGAAACCGGTCGGTCAGGTAATCGAGATTGAAAGGAAGATATCGTGGCAGTTCATTTGCAACATCCCTTAGTACAGTTGTTGAAACATTGCAAATTTCAACAGCAAAAACTAAGCTATGCCTGGAAATTTCTGTAAGAACTATTATAGAAATTGAAGGAAACAAAATTGTTTAAATGGAAGCAATTTCTACAAAATGCAAGACCTATTTTTAGTTGAAGGGTTCATTTGAACGATAATGCCAAAAATATGAAATAATTAAACTTTACAAAGTTTATGAAATGCAACATGACAACGAATCAAATATTATAACTTAAAAAGATAGATATAGGATAATACCCAACCCAGCCCTCTTCAAATACCCAACCCAACCCTCTTCCTCTTCCCAAATTTGGGTAAATTTCTGAGTGATATCCTGAGTACTGCGATTTTTTTGTGCCAGCGATCTGCAAATGACAGAAGATTGCAATCACATGCTAGTCACATAATACAGTTAATAGCAACGATCAAAGAAGATACCTGCTTTTAATTGGTTTAACGGTGAGCAACTTGTTGACCTGTTCTACTGCACCCGCCACCGACGCTATCAACTCATCTCCACTTAGGTATGTCCCATGCCCTCTGCAAACATTTGAATATTACACCATATTCATAAGCAGATGAAAAACATCTGCAAAGACAAAATTCAAGGATCCAAATCACTGGAAATGAGCCTAGTTTTACGCTGTTTTTTTTCTCGTAGCCAAGAATTCCTGACGATATGAGGCATCCCTCCTTTTCAAATATTGGTTTGGCGAAAAAGGCAAAACAAATTGTCTCGTAGGGGTTACCTCAATGCAGTGAGAACAATCAGCACTATATATTATATGATCACAATAAGCGAATAATAGACTGCAGTCAGCAACAACAAAATCTTTGCATGCGTTCGGATTCGAGCTCTAGTATTGATGGAACAGGAGCCAGACTCGACTCATGACCATGTAGAGATGAGTTAAGACCAGCATGAATCGAGTGATCAGCTGTAACCCCCTGGAATCGGGACTGTGCTTGACCGATCTCCATTTAGTCATGGGTCGGTTCAGATCCTGGTCTCGTTGTGAGCCGGCAGTGGACTTAACTTTATGTACTTTTCTTGATTGAGTGTAAAGTTTTGAAGAAAAATTACTTAGTGTATTAAAGAGGGATTAATCTAGAACGGAGATTAAACGGGATTGGCTCAAGCTCTACGTAGATGAAATGCTGGAAACCGCTGTAGTTTTTATTATGACAAATTGCCCTACGCTGTGCATAAACACCTTCCATACCTGAATGAGTTAAAGACATTCTCCCTCTCCCCTCCCCTCTCCTCATCTGTTTTATAATTTTATCGATAGCTAGAGTGCGAAAATTTTCAAGCGAAGATTGATGCGAATAATAAACTGAATGCTATGTAATAACTTGTTTAAGTTAAACGTACAACTTTTCCTGAAAGATGCAAAACGTACTGATGCAAGTGAAATGCTTTCAACATAGAATTATTTACGAAACGAATACCTCATAAAATTGAGAGCAGAGCTGACCTTCGCACCAGGAACGACCAACTTTTCATCAGGAACCTTCTCGCTATCGATAAGTTGTGAAGGTAACGATTGTGATGGACCTGTTATTATAACAGACATCATGTCACTGCACACTCATATACAACCTGCAATCTCATAGTCAACATTGAAATGAGCGATATACCACTCAGCAACGAGAAACGAAACAACACATTATTCAGTTTTTTAGTTAAAAGAAACATCAACGCAATACACTATTTCCAATCATAGCCGATCCACTAAAGAAGGCACACCATCTCTCTGGACAATTGCGAACCGATCCGAACACTTTGAAGAACGGTATATACCTGGGTATCCTAGTACTCCGGGGCTAGTTCTACAGCCATAACATCTCCAATAGTATTTCTTTAGTATGACACGGGCGCTGTGAGGTGTTCGATTAACGTTAACTATGGTGAGGATATAAAACGAACGGAAATAATCAATCATTGTATGAGGTATTATTGCATCGGGTTGGTATATCGCGGATCAGCACAAATGTAATGAAATTAATCGTAATGATACTGTTGTGAATGGCAGTGGCGGTGTTGAAGGAACCGATTGTAGACAGAGGTCAGAGGCAGATAACCGTCTGTCAATGGCGATATGCAAGAGCATAAGCGAGATAGAAGAGTTGTCGATGGTTATGAAACATCTTTAAACTAGAAGAGATGAGAAAATTTATTAAACGATAATATCATAGGCAAAGTGGTAATCAACACAAATAATTGATAATGATAAAAGAGCGGAGAAATTATTCGCTAATAAAACGATCAGAAAAATTAAAAGAATGCAGATGGGTGAGAATTTGCGAGAAATATACGCAATAATTCGAACCGTATGTATAGGATAGTAATGAAATTATTTTGCTTTGTTTGCAATATGTAACACTGATATTCGTTATTCGAAATTGAGGATTGTCGTGCTAGAAATTTCGCTTTTTGTTTTATGAGTTGTGGTGGAAGTATAAATTTTTTTGTGAGTTGCTGGATTGTATTCGGGAGCATCGACATGATTGTTGTGGATCTCTCAACAATTTCGAGATATGCCTCGAATGCTTGTAATGCTAGCATGAGCTGCAACTCCATCTTTCTCTTCATGACTTTCTCATCATAGTATCCCCCTTTTGATGAAATCGCCTCTCGACTTTTTTCCCGCTTCATTATCAATCACATCGCCCCTTAATGGGAACCATTTTTTGATGGCAACAAATATCGTTTTCTCGTAAAATATTTGCTAGTCCGCTTATGAACAACTTATAAAAAAACAAATAAAATATAAGCATATAAGAATATATGTTTGAAAATTTGAATATTATCTAAAATCTTTGAATGAATTCTCTCGAAAATGATTACTTTACTGTTGCAAATGATAGAATAAATTCCACTCATTGCTATTTTTTATTATGCCAATGTTTGGCTGTGTGTCGTTTTGTTTCGCTATTGCCATCTTAATAGTTCCATGCATTCTGTTCGCATGTAAAGCAAAAAATTCGTCGAATAGAGGTGCAAAGCTAGCATTACGTGCAAATGGACAATCAACGGTCTTGAAACGTGTTGTAAGTATTAATCTTTAGCAGATTTATATTTCCGATTGCCAATCGTAATTCAATGTCATAAACGTTATCGTCAATTAGTGTCTATTTATAAGAAGTAGAAGCTCGAGCTGAAGCTATTGTAATGCGCTTTTATAAAATTACAAGTGGCCCTTCTACATGGAGCAAGAGAGGAAGGCAAGGGAGTGGGGGATGATTGCCTTTGATTGCAATGACGAATAAGTGACTAATATATAGGAATGGACATAAATTACATGTATGAACATTGAAAGCTTGAATCATAAACACGTATATACCGATAATGACATTGATGAATCTTTGAAGCTCTTATTTTTGCGCTCTTTGAAATGGTTGTTGTCGCCTTGAAATACGCATAGGTCGCATTACAATGATTTCTACATAAATAAATAAATAAATAAATAAATAATTATTAGCGAACATGATGGATTCTCTTTTATAGGGAACTCATAAACAACAAAAGAATGCTTCCAAGGTGACTAAGAAAAGTGACGATAAATTGGTAAATCGATTCGTTCATTTAAAACTTCACCTTATATGCATGTATTATTGGTAGATGATGAAATTGTTGTCCTGGAGAACTTTGGCCGAGAAATCACTGCAGGATGTATCACGAGCGATTGTTTGCTCATGAATAGAGAGCGTTAATAATTGTAATTGCATTGTAATTGTGCTACTTTTTTTTGTTCACAACTGAAAAAGTAAATTGCAGAAAGCTGTTTAACATTATTTGACTACAAAGGTTATGTTATAGGTGATTGTGCGAAAAACAGTGATCAGAGGGACTGAAGTTCTCTTTACATCTCCCAACCTTACGTTCCTCTCCACCAGGAAAATATATGCAAGAATTTGAAGCACATAAACATGCCCTCGTATGATTACGAAGAACGAAAGAAATCTTTTCAAAATATTGAAGAATTGCATGCTCAGCGTTAATGTCTTGTCTTCCCACCAAGATTTCATGCTCGCGTTTCTGTAGGTTCATGCTGCGCTCGGAGCATTGATGGACATATGCATAGCTAAACATGTCTATAAGTTAAATTATATAAAAATGAGGTGCTAAAAGGTGATTGGTACAGGTTCAGTTCCACCTAGCATGGTATTGACAGTTTGCCGGAACGTGCTGGATGAGACAGACATCCCCACTTAGCTTTTTCTCTCCTTCTTGGCAGCGCACTGTTGAGATCGCTCTCTTGATGGGGTATGCGTGCAATATGCCTTTACATTAAAAAAAAAGGTGTGTTAGAGAAGAGCTTTTATGATGATATATGAATAGCAAAAAAGTATTTGTGGTCTTTGAGTTTCATAGAATCTCGGAGTCAACACTTGACATGAGAAAATGACTAGTGTGAAGGTAATGTTGTCTAGCGGCTTACTCAGTTAGCTGCTTTCCTCTGAATTCCAATCCCACCAATGCATATTATAACGCTTAATTCCGAATGGGTATTGTGGACGATAAAGTCAAAATGTTTCATGAAGCATCCTCCTTTGTGCCCTCTAAGAGATTTTTACACACGTAAATAAGGCAAAGGAGAGGTCTAGTAACCTCTTCAAGCTTCATCTAACAAGAATTTATGTAGCGGTTGCTGCTGTCTGCGTTCTTCTGTTCAATTCAGTTTCGGTATGTAAATCACCACCTAACAGATTGTAAAAAGGTGGAACATTAAAGCAAAATTAAGCAGTAAACATCTAATTAATGAGAATCATTTCAAATCTTTGCAATTCAAATAGGCAATGATCTCTTTAGACATCAATGATATATGTGGTTGTAATATTTGTAGATGATTAGTGATAATCAATTCTAATTGCTATCGATTTGATGATCCTTTGATCAATACATAAAATGATGGCTGCTTTCAGGAGAATGTGAAAAAGAATGAAGAAACGGAAGCAACCAATAATATCCTTCCAAATGCACGAGTGCAGAAGGGAGTCAGTCGTCACTCTACAGAAAAATACTTGCAAGAAGAGTGGGTGAACTATTCATCTAAGAACCCCTCTTTTTCAATAATCAAGCATACCCAATGTTTCGCTAAATGTTTTCGCGTGTAGATCGCTGGAGATATACTTATTAGAGCATTTTCACGCGTGGATCACTGAAGATATGTTTAAGAAGAGCATTTTTACATGTAGATCGCCGAAGACATTCTTGAGCAGAACATTTTCACGTGTAGGTCGCTAAAGATATATTTAAGTGGAGCACTTCAACGTTTAGATCGCTGAAGATATACTCAGGCTGAGCACCTTCACGTATAGATCGCTGAAGACATACTTAGGTGGAGCATTTTCACGTGTAGATCGCCAGAGATATACCTAAGTAGAGTATTTCAACCTTTAGGTCGCTAAAGATATACTAAGGTAGACCATTTCCATATGCAGGTCGCTGGAGATATAATTAAGTAGACCACTTTCGCGTGTGATTCGCTGGAGATATACATAAGTAGAGCAGTTTCATGTGTAGATCGCTGAAGAGATTCCTAAGAAGACCATTTTCACGTGAACATCGCTAAAGAAATCCCTAAGTAGAGCACTTTCACGTGTAGATCGCTGAAGATATATCGCCGAAATATATTTAAGAGGAGCACTTTGACGTGTAGATCGCTGAGGATGTATCTAAGAAGGATATTTTCACGTTTAAATCGCTCAACAGATTGTTAAGAAGGGCATTTTCACGTCCAAATCGCTGGAGGTGTACTTAAGTAGAGGATTTTCAAGAGAAGATCCCTGAAGATATGCTCAAGTAGAGCACTTTCAAGTGTAGATCGCCGAAGATATACTTTAGTAGAGCATTTTCACGTGGAGATCGCTGAAGAAATGCTGAAGTAAAGCAATCTTTGCTATATATTCAGTGAAAGCGACCGGATTTTCGTTACCGTTGAAAAGGTATACTCATGTTTTATTTTAGAGGAAATAAATATTCGCTAGTTGGAGCTCTAGAAAGTAACGCATCGAATTCATCGGATATGTCAACCGATGATACGCTTATGATTGAGCCGATACGAATCGCATGTGAGTTACTTTTCATATCGATCGATAAACGTATATCAAGTCAGCGGTGTTGTTGAGATATTACACACCTAAATTACTGAAAAATTTATATCGTATAAATTTTAATTGTATTCTCTAGACATGGGGCAAGAACCTGTGAGGGATAACACAATTAAATCTGGATACAGAAATAACACAATTAAATCTGAAAGCTGCCAAATCCTCACTCAAAAATTCAAACTTATGAGACAAAGTTTGTCATAGGAGAGTGTTGCGAGTTTTCTAAACAAATTAGTGAAAACGGCATCTCCAGAAAGAAGGAGTGATGCACTCTGTCAATATTTTTTTTTTCAAATTTTGAGTGCTTTCCAGTCAGGTGGAACAGCGGTAATATTAATCCACAAAGTTTCATTCATGATAAGTTGTGATCCCATCTGTTCATGAGTGGCGGATTTCGTGATGGGAGAATGCTATTAAAGTCGTTAGTATGAGATCACAGCCCCCTCCTATGAAACTTTATAAATATTATGCAATCAGAAAAGTGAGGCACAAAGAATTTTTTAAAATATGGCAACACTTCGATGTTTTCTAATATTTTTGAGCATGATTTTATATGTTGTAATTAATTATGCAGATGGTGAGCGAATGACGGCAGTTATCGAAGGCGAGCAACCGATAGCGTTTTCGCTACCGCATAGCAATTTCAGTAAGTCGCCGTATATCGCAAAAACGTTGAAATATTGAAGACAGTTACTTTAGGATAAGAAGTTTGAACTATTACAGTGCTGTCTCGTTGAGCGGGTGCGGGTATAAGTTAGCCAAGGTGCGCCTAGCAATTATCTTAAGTGGTACATCATGAATGGCCACTAGTGCGATAGCAAATTACGGAAATGTTGTACCTGGATGGCCTATGGGTAGGTCTGCAGGTGGCGGTCTTTCTTTATGTCTCTATTGGCAGTGCTAGCTAATTGTGGCTTATGCGGCTAGATATCTTTAGTGTAAAAAAATTAACAGAATCAAAGAGCCAGTTTCATAATTTTTTCTAGCGCTCCGTATTGAGCCAGCAATCTCTTCCTCCTGGGGTTTGATGGGCCGAAATTGTGCCCTTTGAGGTCCCGACCTTCAAAGCATTTCTGAATACTGCCGGAGAACGACAATCTTAGAGATCCTGCGCTTGTCGGAAAAAGCTTCCGGCACAAAAAGAGTTAGAAGTTAGGACGCCCTAATTTTCAGGCTTTCTGATTACCCGTTAGGCGACCGAAGAGTCGGATCGTCCAGATTGTGGGGGGCCTCGAGGTTCGTGGCTTTGAATATCGCCAGGACCGTACTGAAAATTCTTGGGATGGTACAAACTTGAAGGCTCTCATGCAAAAAAAATCGGTGGGGTAGAAAACCAGAGGATTCTAGTCAATTCTTGTAACTCTAACTTCAAGGGCTTCACAAAAATTCTGGATACACCTTAGACCGAAGAAGCGCGCGGCTTCTTGAAGCTGTTGCAGGTCACGATGGGAAGAGGAAGGGTATGTTTCTTATTGCAGTGATGCTGAAGTCATTTTGACGCCCGCAAGGAGGTGGTTAACGTAATGCGAGGTGGCAGTTATTTCGAAGTTGACTAAAACGTAAAGGGGCATTTTTTAAGTGCTAAGGCTTTCCAGAAAACGATAGATTTGTGATAAAGAATAACCGTATTTAGAAATCAGCTACGATCTAGAGATTTCAAGTTACCCTCCTCCTGACAGCTTGTTATTGCTTCACTTTACCTATCTTCACTGCATTCGTTTCAGATTTCCCTTCATTCTGTTAAGAAAAAAAAAACGAAAGGAAAAACGAAAAAATTACAATGGTACAACAGAAAGCAGTGGAGGGGCTATATGGAAGACACTAAACTTTGTACGAAGCATTATAACTCGAAAAGATAACTCATGTTATATTTTTGGGATACTTGGGATTGTAGACTCTTATTAGAGCCCTCCGGACTCCTTGAGGGTGGATGCATCTTAAATCTTATTGAGACGTTCATAGCCTTGGCCGCAATCGTCTGAGCTTTCTGAACATCTTTGGATTGAAGATTCTCAGTATCCGGTTGGATGGACCGGAACCCTGCATCATGGTACTTGTCTTCTGATTCAGTTTGAGAGGAAACGTTCAGGTAGCTCATCAAATTTTGCATATTTCAACTATGAGGCATCGAAGCGAGATATGAAAGATCAATTGATACGATTACATCAGCTAAACAAACCGGCTGCCCTTCGTGCTGCAGCGGATTTATGTGAGACGATCATATCACCCACAACGACCCGCAAGGTTCGTTCATTTGCAGTTATTGCCCGATATTTGACGACAGTTTTATTTCGTCATTCTATATAAAAGGTAAAAAATAAACTCAGATATATGGCGATGATGAAGAAGTTCTTGTGGCTTTTTTGCTCAATTTTTTTTTTGGAAAAATGTGTCTGATACGGGGGATCTTGCATACCGTATGTTGTGTATTTGGTCGCGACTGTTGATTATTGACTGGGGATTGTTGCGTCGCCGAGTGGCGGTGTGATGATGTAGACGGAGACGGCGAGTGAGGAGCGAGCTTTATTAGACGAAGAGACGAAGAAGTGAGACACCCAGAGCACACACACACACAAAAACAATGCGAAAGGCACATCTTATATAGTGGTCGTCACGTGACAGTCCATGTTGAAATATGACGACTCTGCTATGCGTTCACGTGATATCCACTACATCGCTGCGCGTCATCATCACGTGGCCATTGCACATTGCACTTTTTGTCACGTGCATGCATTTTGCAATCGCACTTTCACTATACGAAATTATCACTTTGTATATTATGAAACATCACCACATATCCAACACCGTACAATAATCAGGATCTCCAGATCATCTTACTTTTTGATGGTAGGAAAAATCTTCAAGCATAGGGAAAGACAATAAAGCAATAAACAATTGTTGTGAAATGTTGTGAGAATAGGCTCTTGATGGGTCGGAGAATGGCAAGAATAGGATTGGATCGGGACAAAAAACGCTTAATGGAAACAGCAAAAATTTTTAGGAGCTCACAGCTGATTAAAGGAGTAAAAAAATGTGATACGATGTACAAATAAGTGAGCTGAAATTGCAGAGTTCGCAAACAATACTAATGCAAGGGGAAAAGCGAATGGAAGAATGCTTTATTGAAGATGACCAATTGATGACTGCTGTCGAGGCATGAATTCACTGCCTCATCGATATCCCCTTTAGATTTAATTATGTGAATTCAGATTTAATTGTGTTTCTAATAGATACTTCACTGTTCTTACTTCAAACTTCAACAATTACTCTATAAATGATTGTGGCTAATTTGTCACAAAATTTTCTCATTTAGTAACAATATCAAAGTAAAGATCAACGATCAAAGAACAAAGATCAAGAATCAAAGATCAAGAAATTCAACGTGGTGAAACATGATACATACTGCAAGAAAAACATTTAGAAAGATATTAGTTTATAATAGATTATGCAAATTTCAAAATATATCACTTCATGATGAAGTTTTAAATATTTGACCACAATTTCATCGTTATCGTTGAGTGTGAACGACTAGATAATCGTGAGATGTTTACAAAGATTTTTGCTCATTGAATATAGATTTCGAATGAACACGATCGATAATTTTCGACTTTGGCATTCGGTAAAAATTATTATAGTTTGCTTGTTGTTCGTATAGCGAATAAGGAGAAATGATCCTCTAACTAGTTGATAAACTTACAGAAATTTTGGGGAAATTTACAAACATTGTTGCTCAATTTTGAGACGTTTTAATTCTAAAAATAAACTTCGAACTGTATGATTCTGAAAGCCTCATTAAGTTGTTATTAATTTGGTGATGGAGAAATCTTTATAAGTAATAAAGGAAAAAAAAAGAAAAGGAAAATGAATCAACGAATATAAAAATGATTTAAAAGAAAACTGAATTTTCTAGAAGATTCTGCATTCTGAGAACAACAAAAAGTGAACGAAAAGTGAACTGATTCAGATAAGAATTCTTTACAGTCATATAGAGTGAATTCATCGGAGAAAGATAACTGCGAAGATCAAAAGTGAACGTCGCATTAATCTCTATTTTCAAAAATCTTTGGCACAAAAAAAATTTCTCTATAGCAAAATTCATTCTATTTCATTTAGAACTAGAAAGATGTCAAATATACTAGCAGTGAGAGTAAGGATTCAGATACTCAATTTCCCAAAAATTGATACAATTGGAAACAACAATTCTTCAAATGTTACATCGATTCGATAATAATCAATGACGAAACTTTGTGATGCAACAAGGCTCAATTCGTTTTCATCTTCAATCCACAAATCTTTTACAACCTATTTCGTAGCATTTTGATAACCTTTGGGGGCATGATAACCTTTTCGTTGACCTCCCTACCAGTGAGTCAGTACAAGTGCGACACACCACTGAGGTTAGATGCCTTCAGCAGTCAGTTCACACCAAGTCAATTTAGGACGTCATCAGTGAGAAGCGAAGGGACTCATCGAGGTATAAGCTCATTCGTTAGCAGGTTATCGAATCAACGCCGACCCTGTAATTGTCGGTGTGAACTGTGCGGATGGCGACAATATGTAAATGATTGCATCTGGATTTGCAGACTTGACGACAGAACTGATCGACTGCAAGAATACGTTTCAAATGCGCAGAGGAAGGTCATCTAAAAAGACAGTTTACTTTGGCCATGCTATTGTTGTGGGAAAGTCATCACACTGAGTCTGTAGGAGGAGATGAAGCATCGATTCCCTGTCCAGCGGAATCATCAATCCACAAGGGGAAATATCTATCTACTTGAGTGCGATATTAGGCGAGTGGTCGCAGATCCAACGCAGTCGGTGACCTAAGACATGATACCAAATAGGAACGGTCGCAGCAACATTTTTGAAATCTGGTCGATTTCAATTGAACTAATGCTTCTATTCGCTCACCGACCGCAACAAATTTGGATCGGTTGCAATCGCAAGGCATATTTGCCTTCTTCACTTTTAACTGCAAAGCCCGCAGACTCTATTGGCGGTAAATAGACATCCATAATGATTTCTCGAAATACATATTCGATGAGTGCCATCGTTTAAAGCAAATCGCAGCGGAACTGAAAACATCTCAAAAACATCGGCTCATTGATAAAAGTATTATTTGAAACTGAAATTCGATTCCCAAGAGCGATTTTTTTCAGCCGACGCTCAAAACTGATTTGAACACTACCCGATACGATAAAGCAAATAAACTTTTATATCGATTAAACTCGTATAAATTTTTTAAATCGATACCAAAATAAACTGTGATATGATAAACTGCCTAAATTAGTGTAATAAATATGGAAGTTGAAATGTTTGATAAGCGAAAATGGCTTCCATGAAATGCTAACTCGTTTATAGCAATAAAAATGCATAAAAATATGTATCAAACAAAGAGATATTCAGAAAATCATTTAACATGCCAACATCATCAAACATAACTCCATGGAACCGATTCAACGTTGAAGTATACCAATAACATGTGAGAATCATGTGAACATTGAGACTAACATAACCGTGATACATGTCAATAACACATGAGAATCACGTGAATATTAGGATGCTTTCCTCTACTTAAACACTTCTGCATATCGATGAATGCCTAAATCATAAAGATTCAGCAATTCCTTTCATTCGTCCCATGAAAAATAAATTAAAAACCTTCAAATAACGAAGAATAACGGAAGGACGAGATAAACGAGATAAAACGAGATAAAAACAACAATTCTTTCATAGTTATGCATACTAAAGAAGAAACAAAAAAAAATCAACTCATAAATGAAAAAAAAAAAGAACAATATAACCAATGAAACAACACCACAAATACGATGGATGGAACATCAGCAATATAGTGCAGCCATTCTCATCAATTAAAAGCTGTGCAATAAGCAAAAGCCTCTCTGTTTTAGGAATATTGCAGCAGACAATAAATACACTGCTGAAGAACTATAAGTTGTATCTCGAAGGTAACCTCTACTGTATTAAACTTGCTTTCACGAGTACCCATATCCTCTATTAATGCTCTATTCGGATATATGAAGCAAGAGGGAAATTCTTATCTGCTCAAAACTCTGATGTAACAATCGCTTCAAAGAATTCCCTCATAGATTTATATAATAAGACAAAACGAGATGCTTTAATAGACCAAATGACAAACGTTTATTCACCGCAGTGGGCTATCATAAGATAATCAATGTTCGCCCTCTAAACCATAGCTGAGACGATAGCAGCGAATAACCACTCAATATTTCGCCACAATTTCCAACTACAGAATGAGGAGAAGCATAATAAACGATGCCTTTATTTGCGACAACTAACTAGAATACCCTCAAAACAAATCATTGAGAAGACAACGAGCAGTGCTACAGCTTGGCAGAGAGGAATTATTGTAGTCATTGAAAAGATCTCTGAGGGTATAAAGTGTCATCCGTATATTATAGTAAGGAAGCTTGCGGTGGTAAATCAAGATATCATTTCTGCACAAGAAGCATATTCAAAAATATAGAAAATACAACGTCTCCAGAGCCACGATTACCAGCGGATAGCATCAGAGGCGCAGATATGAAAAGCAAAGTGAAAAATACGCTGCTTTGCACCCATTGTAAAAAAAAAAAAATACAGCTGGATGACTTCAGATTAGTTAGAAAACGTTCCCTCTACCACTCCCTCCCTCTCTCCCAAGTAGTGTGCTGTAAGAATTACCCCATTTCATCGAGAGTTATAGTGATTTTTCTGAATCACTAGTGGGAATATAAGTCAAATTGAGGACGATTTGAATAAATTTCGGTTGTGTTTGAGTGAAGAAGCTGTAAGACTGCAAACGACAGAGTTGAAAAAATAGTTCATAACAAATTCTAAAATTGTGCAAACATCAAGCTCATTCCCGTGATTGGTACGTAATATCAAAAAGTTTCTTAACTACATTTACCTCTAAAATTGTTTTGCTTGACTCCAGAACGTTGCCTACATAAGAGATATAACTTATCATCGTAAAAAAATAAGGAAAGAAAATATATGTAGTCTCCCATTTGTCTGATCATAAATTTCCAATAAGATGTGCATTCCAATTCCTAAAAAAAACACAAAGTGGGCAATCATATAAAACATCATTTGAACGAATAAATAAAATGTAGAATAAGTAAAAAAGAAAATAATCATTTTCCAGCCTTCTTCTTTCTCTTCGTTGCAGTCGGTTTTGCATATTTCGCGGCAAGTTGATCGAAAAACGATTCTCTGTCTAATTGTCGCTTCATTATCGTTGTTTTCAAATCTTTAGCATTTTCTTTTGCTTCTATTTCACGTAACATTTTCTCCGCCTCCTAAAATCAATTCAGAGATGATACTCTTCAATAAATCTAAGTGAAAGCTAAATGCTGTACACTGACAACTGGCTCAAGTGCTGCTAATAAAATCTCAAACTTTCACCGAAGACTAGTGACCTGTTACTCGATTTGGAAGGTATGCAAACTTTTTGGTCCCTTTAACTGGCCCTATATATATAACACAAATGATATTTAAGACTTTCATATAGGGTACTTATTATGCCGAATCAACAACCTTTTATAAAGATAAAGATTCCCCACAACTCTTTTGCTTCTCATAGCAAAAAGTGATAGGAATAAAAGTAAAGTGAATAATTGCCTTCGCTTCCTTCTCGCCCGCCTTTCGCCGTTCCTGTCTACGTGCCATAGGCTCAGCCGTATAACGTCTGGTAGCCTTGATCTCGCCCTTCTCAATCATTTCATCGATGATTTCACGTACACGATCCTCATCCTCATATGTCAAGCCGATCACATCCATCACTATTTTGCCAACATCGCCTCTGTTTTTGATATATGACTCCTTTATAGCTTCACGTTCTTCACCCGACTCTATAATCTCTTATTCTCTTAAATAAAAAGCACGCATCATTGTTGTTGCATTCATTACTCATAACACTAAAGTTAGCAATGAATTTCGCATGCGAATTTTAGTTCAAATTTTTTGAAGATCAATTTTACTTCAAAGATGCTGTATGCTGAAACCAGAAATAAGTCGAACAGTCGTCCGTGTGAAGTTCGAATGCAAATCTCCACTCGAGATTCGTTAACGCATTTTGCACTATGTGGTTTCAATTTTTCTGCAAAAATTAAAACGATAAAGTTTGAAGGAAAAGCAAAAAATTCTATGAATATATGACAAACTTTGTTGATTCTCTGATAAAACACCGATCGCATGAACTTATCGATGAGCTCTCTCTTGCTCAAAAAATAAACCTCTATCTTCTATGTCACCGTAATTTTTGTGGAAACACTTTCACATTTTGCCCATCCAACTTTTGCATCATTTTAGAATATTCGATAATGATGGAAGTAAAATCCATACCGCATTGTTTATATCTATTTTATTGCAATGTCAACATTATGCAATATACTCAGAACCACCTCTAGACACTAATGTTCATTGAACAAGTGCATAATTCTTCAACGATGAAGCAATCACGGACACCGTCACCAAAGCAAACATCACTACTTTGTTGAATGGAATAGGCACCCTTGCCGATCCGTTATAGGCTCTTTAGAGAATGCCATCAAGTGCATAATTCTCCAGTGATTTGCCGAATATATGATTCCTTACAATTATTCCTTCATGAGACCAATGCAGACAATATCGATCACCATTAATAAAGTTAGATTCAATAATAATTAACAATAATAATTAATAGTGATAA